>MDKI01028891.1:0-100597 GCA_005239505.1 Nicotiana paniculata | reverse complement strand
GTCACTTTAAGTGGAAAAACTCCCGTATCCCCTTGGGGCTTATAAAAATGGGAGGTGTGACACCGAGGGCCTCGGGTGTGTTTCGGGTGGTTAATGGACCAACTCTTGGCTTAAAAACTTGGCAGATTTTTGTTGGTGTGAGTTTCTGGTTTCCTTCTACGCGATCGCGGGAGGATGTTTGCGATCGCGTAGGACTAGCTGGGGATGGTAGGGTTTTTGTTATATGAGATCGCGTGGTAGATGTCACAATCGCATGAGTGTGAGGTTGTTGTGCAGTGCGATCACGTGGTGTTGTTCGGGTTCGCATAGAGTTGAAGGGCGCGTGAGTGGGCTGAGTCGTTGTTCTTCGCAATCGCGTAGAAGGGTTCACGATCGCGTGGGTTTATGTCCTGCTGAATCGCGATCGCGTATGTATGTCTGATCGCGTGCTGTAATTTGATGGGGCAGCAGATTTGTTCTTCGCGATCGCGTGGGAGCTTCCGCGATCGCAGTGAAGAAAGAGGCCTGGGCAGACAGCTTTTAAGTTCTAATTCGGGGGTTCTTGGCCATAACTTGTGTTTCCATTAGAGAGCTCGGGGGGAAGGAAGGAGATTTTGGACGAGATTTTCAGTGGGATTCTTGTGGTAAGTGTTCTTCAATCGTTTTTGGTTCAATTTCACGAATTTGTCTTGATTTTCACCATGCAAATTGAGGAATTAAAGTAGAGAACTTGGGAAAATGGGAGGAAAATTTGGTAAATTCTTTTGGTGATTTGAGTGGGAAATTGAGGTCGGATTTTGGTAAAATTTGGTATGGGTATACTCGTAAGTGAATGAGGATTCTAGTTTTGTGATTTTTATCGAATTCCGAGACGTGGGCCCGGGGCTCGGGTTTGGCCGAATTTTGAGAATTGTGTCTCAATTGATAGTTTTCGATTGGATTTTGTTCCTTTAGCATATATTGATGATGCTAATCTGGTTTTGGTTAGATTCGGATCATTTGGGAGCCAATTCGAGGGGCAAGAGCATCGCGGAGTAGCTTTTGGGCTGTTTTGAGGTAAGTAACGATTGTAACTCTAAACCTGAGGGTATGACACCCTGTTATTTGATATTGTTTTGGTAAATGAGGTGACGCACATGCTAGGTGAAGAGCGTGTGGGCATGCACCGATAGGGATTCTGACTTGGTCCGTCCCGTAGCGACTATTAAGCCGCGTATCCGATTTGAAACCTTGCGATATCCTGTATTTTAGAAATTTATACTTGTTTATGGGTTGTGAGCCATGTTTGGGGCCCTGTGACGGCCTGTTTAGACCCTCAGAGATACTTTTTACACTATTCTCCCACTATCTTGATAAAACATCCGTGAACTCAGTCATGTTTACCACTTGTTATTTTCACTGTTATCACACTGCTTTGAAACTCTGAGAAGTATTTTGGGCTGAGTCCCGTGAGTTGAGATGAATTGCCCAAGTGGCTTGTGAGTATGACTGAGTCAGGCCGAGAGCCGAGTATGTGAGGATAGTTATGGATCGGGTTGCAGGCCGCAGCAATATTTATATATATGTTCAGGCCGAGAGCCGAGTATTTGAGGATAGTTATGGATCGGGCTGCACGCCACAGCAGTATATATATGTTATATATTACATATGGATTGGGCTGCATGCCGCAACAATATAGATTATATATATGGGTCGGGCTACATGCCGCAGCAATATATGTTATATATGGATCGGGCTGCACGCCGCAACAACATACATATTGGGCCGGGCTACATGCCGTAGAAAATATAGCGCTTGGGTTGTAGGAGCCCCTCCGGAGTCTGTATACCACCAGTGGGCGCAGTCGACTATTATATGGATCGGGCTGCATGCCGCAACGTATGTTATAAGGATCGAGTTGCACGCCGCAACAGTATAGGTATATATATAGATACATATGTGTTGGATCGGGCTGCCCGCCGCAGCAGTCATGTGTACTCATGGTACTTGCTGAGCACGAGTGTTTAGTGTGAGCATGAGATACTGATAGTGGACTCACGAGTGACTGAGAGGCTTGCCCGAGAGGCTTTAATTGTGAGTGATATTGTGCCCGAGGGGCTTATAGTTTATGGAAATGTTGTTTTCACTCTTCTTTACACTGAGCCTCTGATGATAAATGTTGGATAAATATTTTTATACGAGATTTTTAAATGGAAACTGGAGTTTTATGAAATATTCGGAAGGTAGATTCCCGACTTGATTTATTTCTTTTCACTGTTACTCATTATATGACATGATTTATAAATGCTCGTCACTACACTCAAGTTTTTAGTTACTTTGATTACTTACTGAGTTGGCGTACTAACGTTACTCCCTGCACCTCTGTGTGCAGATCCAAGGAGCGGACCATCTCACTAGTTGACTTTTGGGTGTGCTTGGAGTTGTTCGAGGATCGAGGTAGCTGCTCAGTGTCCCCAGCTCACCTGCTTTCCTTTTCCTCAGTTCATAGCTTTTGTCTGTTGTACTTCAGGATTTTGTAGTAGTACGTCACCTTATTGTACATTGTATTTATAGTTGTAGATGCTCATGACAGTTGACTCCAGGTTTTGGAGAAGTGTATAAATTGTTCATCTCATTTTGTTGTTTTAAAATCTGCTAAATTTCTGGAAATTATGAAATATTATGATAGTATGTAATGGTTGGCTAGCCTAGTTCCATGATAAGCGCCATCACGGCCGGCTTAGGATTTGGGGTCGTGACACTTGGAATCTTCATCTCCTCTGAATTACAATCTCATCATACATATTTGCATTCTTGATAAATTAGTTGTTACTTGTTTAATTTATGCAATAGTAGATTAATAGAAAAACATCACTCTTGATTATCTTGGACAATTAGCTGGTTTTAGTTTGCTTAGTTAACAATTGATCTAAGTCTCTGTGGGTTCGACATCTGACTTTTGAGTCACTTTATTACTTAATGGCCACGTATACTTGCGTGTGCTTGGGGAACCAACAAGTTTTTGGCGTCGTTGCCGGGGATTTAGTTCTTGATTGTTTATCTAAGTTAAGCCTTTAATTGATTTCTGTTCAAGTTTTTAATTTTTCTATTTAGTTATTTTTTAGATTAGGCTTTTACTTTTATCTTTACAGGTTTTGCTTATTTTTTCTTTTTGTAAATATTTTTTATTTTTATAACAATTTGATTTTTCTCTTAATGTGTTCATAGTTCTCTCAACATGACATATGGGGATGAAATATCTTGAGATAAAGTTTTTGATGAAGACGCTTGGTTGACAGAAGACTTTTATGGCCCGTCTCTATGGGCTTGTCATGACCTGAACTCTGGGAGGTCTGGATTTGAATATGGGAGTAAGGGTTGGTATTGGGACGGAAATTCACGATTAAAGGAATATGCGGAATGATGTTATCTTCTAACAAAGTTGGTGAATGATTAGTTGAAGGAGAGAGTTAATCATGCACAAGAAATTGATAAGTTTGGCTTGGGTTTTCACAACTTCAATGCAAATTTGAGTTCAAAGGTTGATGCGTTCAATACCCAATAATTTAATGATGAGTTTAGTGAAACTGAAAAAATCTTCTAGACCAAATTGAGGAGCTAAAACGAGAATACCAAGAATTCGACCATACTTTTATTGATGATGTCAAAGTTGAGGAAAGCACACTAAAGTCCTGTGAGGAAGTATATGGTGTTATATTTGAAGACTCTTGTGTACACATGAGGATGTAAATAGTGACGCAATTCTAGAGTTGGGCATACTCGTCCTCATTCCATGCATTTTTCGACATTGTGTTTGGATGATGATATGAAAATTGAGTCATTTGAGCCTTTGGAGGAGCCAATGGACGAGTATCAAGGGGCTTACATTCTGGAATTTATTGTGCCAGAGAGAAAGAATTACACACCTCATCTGAAGGCCAAGAAGTGTAGAATGCGAGATTGGTTACTTGGCCCAATTACATTTGTCCCACAACCCTGAGAGCACAGCAAAAAGCTTGAATAAAAATTGGGGGCTCAATTCACAAGTTCAAGATGGAGACAAAAGGGGTTCAGGTCACGTTGCGACGTTAAATCAGGCGCTTGTTTGGAGGCAACCCAGATTTACTGCTTTCTTTAAGCATAGGAAGCAAATTGGAAGAGTGCAAAAAAGCGAGCTAGATAATAAGAACTAAGTGTGGGGTGCCCACATAAATGACCATGTCTGGGGAAAGTCTGAGTACCCCGTGAGCCGCTATTACTTCGGCCTTTGGCCTTTCAGAGAGTTTTTCGTCCACCCTCATTATTGTTTTGCTTTATTTGTGCATTGGGGACACTACACTCATTTAAGTGTGAGTTGGGAGAATTTCTCTATTAGTAGTGGTGTGTTAGAAAAATGTTAATTTCTTATTCTTGTTTTCGTAGTTGTGTAGTATTTTAGTAGCTCCTAAGAAAAATCGAAAAAAAGTAGAAAAATGGACTTTTCCCGACGGTGGATCTCTTAGATAGTTTTCTTGAGGGATTTAAGTCTAAAAAAAAAAGGACAAAAAAATTTTCTTTGTAAGTAGTGTAGTAATCCGCTATTGATTTTTCTTTGTGCCACGATTCTTTTTCAAGGATTTTGTTTGAACAGGGTGTAGTTAGTTTTATTTTTGTAAGAGTAGGGTCCATTGTGCTATGAATTGAATTGAGCAATATCTCTTGACTTTGTTATGCCTTGAGAGTACTTTGGTTGTGATGCTTAGGCTCAGTTTTGACTCTTGTATAAGTACCTTAAATTGTATGATCTTAACTTTGCTTAACTGTTTTGACTAGAGTGTCTTGATGAGTCCAGTCCTGAGTGAGTTATGTGCCATGTGTGTGTGAGGTCTGTATGTTATTCTGTGCATTGCATTTGATGTCTAGAACTAGCCCCGTGTGTTTGCAAAGCAAAATAGCAATTTTGTTCAGTCTTGGAAGTGATATAGTCATTTTTTTGTTGAGCTGGATATATATAGTTACCCACCTAATTGTTATGTAACGTAGTTAACCCCTTTGAGCATGTTATCTTGTTTCTTCGACAATCACATTACAAGCCTTACCCATTTGTTTGAATTAACCATCTATTTGAACCTTTTTACCTCTCATGAGCACTCGAATTGTTATGAACTTTGTAAAAGTTAAAGTGTGGGGAAGTTAGTTTGGCTTATGAGTGGAGCTAATGAAATAAGGAGAAAGGTTCACTGTTTTGAAAAAGTGAGAGCCACTTGAATAAAAAAAGGGAAAAAAAAATAGTTGTATTGTTGTGAAAAATATTTCTTGATAGTGGTGACTCTTGATGTAATTGTGCTTAAAGAAGTATGGAGTTAATATACATTGATGTGAAGGTGGAGTTATGGATTGACATAAGTATGGGGTTTGAATGTTAAAGTTTATGTATTAAAGTGCTTAGGGAGGTGTAGTCACTCTTATATCCAAATGTATCATACCCGTCTCGCAGCCTACATTACAATCAATAAAAGTCCTAATTGATCCTAGACTGAATGAGCTCGATTAGTAGAGTAGTACACTACGGAAAAGCCTATGGTGCATCTCTTGTGGCATATGAATGTTATTTCTGAGAATGAGTGAATTCTTTCGATCTTGAGTTCCTAATTGTTCTTAAACTTTATTGTGTGTGGAACTACTCTCTTTTGTTGTGTGAGGGCATTTGATTCATAAAGTAAACGTAATGTCCTAGACATCTATGTTAGAGTAAATGGGTGAGTTGTGAATAATGCATGGTACTTATAAGTCAAATCTTGAGGTGCAGATGTTACACTCTTGTACTTAGTCTATTTTAAATATTCTTAGTGTGATGAGTAGGAGAATTATTTAATAAGGTCGTGTCTATATAGAGTGTAGTTTGGTTGCTCGAGGACGAGCAAAAGCTTAAGTGTGGGGTGGAGATGTTTGGCTAAAAATCTATGTTTTTGCATGTAATTTACCTTGCATTATACCTCGATTTTGTTAATTTTTGTGTGAATATTTATGGCTTGAGCTTAATAATGTTAGTTATATGTGTAGGAGTAAATTGGAAGTGATTTTGAAGGTTTTCATACAAAGTGAAATACAAAAAAGGAAGAATCAAGATGAAGTATAAGTTTGGTGCCCAGGTCCCGGACAACGAAGCGAGGGTTACTTCGCTAGACCGGAACCGGAGCAGAAGAGACCAGAAAAGTCTCGGACAGCGAAAAGAGGGTCACTTCACGAGACCGGGACCGGAGTAGAAAATTTCAGCTTCTCCTAGCCGAATTAGGAGAAGCCCAATTCTCTCCAACAAACCCTAGTCACTATAAATACATCAAGAAAACGTGCCTTTAAAGGAGAGACACTACTTTGGAAGGGGAGAACATACTTTGGACTAAGGGAGAACATACTTTGGACCAAAGGAGAGCAGAGAGCCGCCATGGAGGCCGAATTCATCAGATTTCATCTTTCTTCCATCAAACTTAGTAATCATTACTTTTTTGAATGATTTATTATTTTGTTACCATATCTATGTGGAGCTAAACTTCACATCCTAGGGTTGAGGTTCTCATGAATATTGAAGTTTATTATTTATATTATCATTACTTTGAGTTATCATCTTTGGTTGTTTGGCCAGCAGTTGAGTTCTATTTACTATCTATGATATGCTTAGCAAAGCCATGTTTAGATTAGAGTAGAAATAGAGAGAGCTTGTTTCTAAACCCGTGGCTCGGGGAAAAATTTCGCGGTTAGGATAAGAATATACCTAACAGTTTTGCTTAGTTGAATACCGTATTATATTTGTTCATGATAGATTGAAGACCATAGGAATATAGGGTTGATATATTATGGAGAGACAGATAGTATTGTGAGAACATGCTATTTATATAAATGATGCGGTCAACTGGCAATCATAGATAATGTGGATTAACATGTGTAATGTTATGCGGCGCCTTCCTGAGATTCTTTGGCAGGGCGACGTAAGGATAAGCAACCGATGTCAGGGTGGTTGTTGTCTGCCGAGTGAGGTCCCCTCCGCACGCTAGACGAGATTGTCAGTACCGTGCGGGAAAACCAATACCAACAATTGAGAAAACAGTAATGAGAATTGAATAAAAGCTTGATTGAATTAATGAAAGGTATTACAAAAGAAGGCAACGCGGTGTCGAGGGAGAGAGACACCAGTATAGAGAATTGCTTGCTAGAAAGTTTTTGATTGCTTGATCCCCCCTAATAATGCTTAAAAAAACAAACCAACATTACAGGACTAGACCAAACTACGCTAGAGAAACATAATGAAAGTACATGGAATAAAACTACTCTAATATTACAAGGAAAAGGACTTAGTTTTCTACAGAGGTAGAAACAGGTCCGTTGTCAGAAACTTTGTCTTAGGCATCACGATCTGCGCGTGCGACATAGTTTGCGCGCGCGGCACTGTTGGCAGTTGCTTGCGGCTGAGCGCTAGCAAGAGAAATTGGTGGGGCGACAGAGGCACATGCGCGCTTTTCACTTGGCACATCCAAGACCACGGGGCTGTCCGTGGCGCTAGGAGTTGGGAGGCTTGCTAGGACGCCACGGGGTGCGTCCAAGGGGTCATGGGGCATGGCTGGAAAGCCGCCCATGACATTCTCCCCCACCTGAGTTGGCGACGTCCTTGGCACCTTACTTGCAACATAATCTTCAATTAGGCTTTGAGGTTTGTTCCTCTCCCAAGTGTTCTCCTCTGCCTCACACCCTTGCCATTTTACCAAGAGCTCTTGGTGATTCTTCTTGGAGGCATGGATTACCCGATCATCAAGAATAGCTTCAGCCCGTCATTTCCCGGTTGAATCAGGGCCTCGAATACTGGGTATTATGAGTTGGATCCGTGAAGGATCCTCCGTGTCTTCCCAAAAAGGTTTTAG
Organism: Nicotiana paniculata; assembly: GCA_005239505.1. NCBI lineage: Eukaryota > Viridiplantae > Streptophyta > Magnoliopsida > Solanales > Solanaceae > Nicotiana > Nicotiana paniculata. The sequence continues at coordinate 92,747 of MDKI01028891.1, read as the reverse complement.
TGGACTGACATGGAAGACGGGATGGATTTTCCACCAAGCTGGAGTATCCACCTGGTATGCAAATTTTCCAATGCGCCTTTCAATGGACAAAGGTTCAATATATTTGTGCAACAGGAGAGGGTCATGGACCACTACAAATAAGTACCGCTTTAGGATTTTGACCATCACTTTGTCTCCTACTTGCTATTCAACAAAGCGGCGATTCTGATCAGCATGCCTTTTCATTCACTTTTGGGCTTTAACAAGATAGCTCCGCACTATATCCATATTCTGCTTCCATTCTTTTGAGAAGCTAGAAGCACGAGGAGATTTTCCCATGTTTGGTGCATTCACGGTGTGTGGGAGTAGCGGTTGTTGCCCCGTAACAATCTCAAAATCATTTTTTTTGGACTGGAGCTCTTCTGTGAATTGAAACACAGTTGGGCAACATCCAGAAGCTTCACCCAATTCTTATGCGATCCGGTAACAAAGTGGAAGAGATATTCCTCCAACATATCATTAAACCGCTCCGTCTGGCCATCGGATTGTGGATGAAAACTTGAGCTATGACTCAATTTTGACCCGAGACACTTAAATAGTTGGGTCCAAAAGTTGCTAGTGAAGCGTGAATCGCGATCACTAACGATGTCTTTGGGCAGGCCCCAATATTTGACGACATGATAGAAGAAGAGTCAAGTTGTATCTTCTGCCGATATATAATGACTTGCTGCAATAAAGGTGGCATACTTGGAAAACCGATCCACCACAACCAAGATAGTTGTGAGATCTCTGACCTTGGGCAGTCCGGTGATGAAATCCAGAGACACGCTTTCCCAAGGTCTCTTTGGAACGGCTAGAGGTTCCAAGAGTCCCTCTTGTGTTAAGCGGTCGGACTTGTCCTTCTGGCATACTAGACAAGTCCTCACATACTGCACGACGTCGTCGGCCATTTGGGGCCAATAATATGCACGGCGAAGCAATGCCATGGTGCGTTCTTCGCCGGGATGGCCGGCCCACAGAGTGTCATGACATTCCGCTAAGAGGGTTCTTCTCAGATCTCCTCATTTAGGAACATAAAGTCGGTTCCCTTTTACCTTCAAGAAACCATCCTCCATATAGAACTGGCGAGTCTTGCCATGTCCTACTAGATCAACCAAATATTGTGTAGCGGGATCCTTGATGAGTAGATCTTGTATCTGGTCTTTGATGTTGGTGGCTACTTCGCTCCCCCTTAGGGTGGCGAGTAGGCACACCTATGCTAAATCCGCTCTGCGACTGAGCGCATCAGCAACATGATTAGTCTTCCCACTACGGTACTCCAGGTTGAAGTTAAATTCTGCTAGGAGTTCCTTCCATCTTGCCTGTTGGCCATTCAGCTTCAGCTGGGTCATGATGACTAATAGCCGTGTTGTCTGTCTTGACCACGAACGGTGACCCCAGTAGATAATGCCTCCAAAAGGCGTAAGAAATGAACGACAGCCAATAGTTCTTTCTCATGGGCGGTATAGCGCCGCTCTGCATCCTTCAGCTTCCGGCTCTCGTATGCTACGGGATGCCCGTATTGAAGTAAGACCCCGTGAAGAGCATAGTCGGAAGCATCCGTTTGTACCTCGAACTCGAATGGCTAGGCCAAGTCAGTAAGGGCCAAGACAGGGCTACTAGACATAGCCGCTTTTAATGCATTGAAGGCCTCCGCTCTCCTAGGACCTCAATCCCAAGGCGTGACCTTCTTGAGGAGTTCTGTCAATGGCACTGCGATCAGGGAGTAGTTCTTCACAAATCGCCGACAGAAATTGCATAGGCCAAGGAATGCCCTCAAAGCGTGAATATCCTTGGGTGGCGGCCAGTCTGTGATGGCTTGGATCTTTTGCTGGTCCATCTTGATCCGCCCTTCCTCAATGACATGCCCGAGGAAGTCGGTCTGTTTTTTAGCAAAGGAGCACTTGGATAGCTTGGCGTATAATTCATTCTCCCGCAACCGGGCTAGGACCTTCCGCAAGTGCTCCAGGTGTTCTTCCAGTGTTTGGCTCTAAACCACAATGTCATACAAATAGACCACCACGAATTTGTCAATGTATTCTCGGAAGACCTGGTTCATCAGGGTGCAAAATGTGGCTGGAGCATTAGTCAAGTCGAACGGCATAACTAGAAAGTCGAACGACCCGTATCTTTTCACGCATGTCGTCTTGTGTTCGTCACCCTCAGTAATCCGGACTTGACAATACCCCGTCTTCAGGTCAATTTTTGTGAACACCGTTGCACTCCCCAATCTGTCGAACAAGTCTACCATGAGCGAGATAGGATACTTGTTCTTCACAGTGATTTTATTTAGAGCCTGGTAATCCATGTAGAGGCGTAGACTACCATCATGTTTCTTTTGGAAGAGCACAGAGGACCCATATGGGGACTTAGAAAGTACGATGATCCCTGTGTCTAGCACCTCCATCAATTGTCACTGAAGTTCGGTGAGTTTGGGTTGTGACATTCTGTAAGGCGATCGGGCAGGTGGCTTCGCACCCGGCACCAACTCAATCTCATGGTCCACAGTGCACCTAGGCGGAAGTCGCTTTGGCATTTCCTGCGGCATGACATCTTCAAATTCTATTAGTAGCTCCTTTACGGGGGTAGGCAGTAGACCCGATGAGCGTTCTACCTCTTCAATGCAAAGTGTATCCAGATATGTAGGTTCATGCCTCTTGACACCCTTTTTCAGTTGCAAGGCCGAGATGTTCTCAGTGGCCATATTCATGGATATGCATGGAATAGTGCAGGGCGTGGCTCCGTTTACTCCCATCATCAGGAGCATGTCCGCATATGGTACAGGCATGGTGTTGGTCTGCCTCAAGAAGTCCAGCCCAACTATCAACTCAAAGGCATCTATGATCACCATGCGCAAGGTGAACTTTCCTTCATAAAGACCCATCTTCACCGGAACTTCTTTGGCTATTCCCCCTACAGGCTGAGGAGGTGAGTTGTTATCCTTGACATGACCCCGGCCCTTCCCCACAACTATTCCAAGGCTCTCCACCTGAGTTGAGGCCAAGTATTTGTGAGTAGCACTTGTATCTATCATCGCCCGAATGGGTCTTCCGTTTACCCTCAGTTCAACGAACATCAAGGTCCTCTCTTGCATAGGAGGAGTCCCTTTATTTGTCTTATTCTTCCTCTTCTTGGCAATTTGACGGGGGTCCTTCTTCTTGCGGATACCAGCACTGGTTTCCGCTAATGCCTCAGCAACAGAACCAACAATTGCATTGAAGGCACCGACTGCTTCGGTCTGTTCATCATCATTTGCTTCATCATCCGTCCCATCATCATAAGCTTGATGGGTGTTCATCTGTGCATGTGGACATTCATTATTCCAATGCGGTCTGCCGCAATGACGGCATCCTGAGGGGGGATTTCTCCCCCAGTCATTGTTGTTTGATGCAGCATTGTTGCTGCCTGAGGAAGGAGCCTTAGATTTGCTTGCACTCCGGTCTCCCCCACTTCTGTTAGGGCCACCATTGTTAGGCTGGCCCCCTTTGTAACCCGCTCGGACAGGCGGTTGCGGCCTATCCTTTCGAGTTTCCATCTGATAGTCCCTAAGGCATTCTGCTGCTTGGATTGCCTTGGGTAGGGTATCCACCCTCTGTCTTTGCAGCTCTATGCGGGCATAAGGTTTCAACCTTTCCAGAAATGTGAAGAGTTTGTATGTATCCCCCACGCGGATGTTCAGCATGAGTGCGGAGAATTCTCGCACGTAGTCCCGCACTGACTTGGTATGGCGGAGCTCCCGTAGTCTCCTCCTTGCATTGTACTCAACATTCTCGGGGAAGAACTGTAGGCGTATGGCTGCCTTTAGTTCCGCCATGTCTCCAGAGCATCTTCACCGGCCCTGATGGCTTCGTACTTCACTCGCCACCAGAGTTTAGCATCACCCTGAAGATACATGGCAGCAGTTGCTACCTTCTTGGTTTCTTCTAGGCCTCCACGGCATCAAAGTATTGTTCGATGTCGAAGATGAAATTTTCCACTTCTTTAGCATTCCTATCCCTACTGTATGGCTTTGGATCAGGAATTTTCAATTTCTGTGCCACAGGGGCGAGGTTCACAGCACCCCCAATTAGATTTCCATCGCCTCGAAGCAAGCCTTGTAGAGCAGCATTGACAACATTTAGCTGGCCTGTCAAGTCGTCGATAGTTTGCTGCATGGAAGTCATCATGTCTGCCACTTGTGCCATGTGGGATAAATCCTCGGTGCGCTCCTGTTGGAGGCCCTCGAATTTATCAAAAAATTTGGCTGCCTCAGTAGCTGCCGTTTGTCGGTCTCCTTCAGAGTCGTGACTGATGTTTTCTATGTCAACTTCGGCCTGGGCCATTCTGCTTGTCCAACCTTTGTACTAGGATTGTTCTCTGTTCCGGAACCGTATCCACGATGGGCCGTAGTACATCAACCGTCTATTCAAGGGACGCAATGCGGTCCCCATGATTCACCATGGTCAGAAATGGTGGTAATGCCAATGCGTTCCCTCGTCCAATGTCGAGCCTAGGCTCTGATACCAACTGTTACGCGGCGCCTTCCTGAGATTATTTGGAAGGGCGACGTAAGGCTAAGCAACCGATGTCAGGGTGGTTGTCTTCCACCGAGTGAGGTCCCCTCCACACGCTAGACGAGATTGTCAGTACCGTGCGGGAAAACCAATGCCAACAATTGAGAGAACAGTAATGAGAATTGAATAAAAGCTTGATTGCATTATTGAAAGCTATTACAAAAGAAGGCAACGCGGTGTCGAGGGGGAGAGGCACCAGTACAGAGAATTGCTTGCTAGAAAGTTTTTGATTGCTTGATCCCCCTAATAATGCTTAAAAAAAATAAACCAACTTTACAGGACTAGACCAAACTACGCTAGAGAAACATAATGAAAGTACATGGAATAAAACTACTCTAATATTACAAGGAAAAGGACTTAGTTTTATACAGAGGTAGAAACAGGTCCGTTGTCAGCAACTTTGTCTTAGGCATCACGATCTGCGCGCGCGGCGCTATTAGCAGTTGCTTGCGGCTGGGCGCTAGCGAGGAAATCGGTGGGGCGACAGAGGCACATGTGCGCTTGTCACTTGGCGCGGCCAAGACCACGGGTTCGTCTGTGGCGCTACGCTTTGGGAGGCTTGCTAGGCCGCCACGGGGCACGCCCAAGGGGTCATGGGGCATGGCTGGAAAGCCGCCCATGACAGTAATTACGAACCCAATACGATTGACAAACTGACCACAACCCTGGAATCTTCATCTCCTCCGAATTACAATCTCATCATACACATTTGCATTCTTGATAAATTAGTTGTTACTTGTTTAATTTTCGCAATAGTAGATTAATAAAAAAATATCACTCTTGATTATCTTGGACAATTAGTTGATTCTAGTTTTCTTAGTTAACAATTGATCTAAGTCTCTATGGGTTCGACATCCGACTTTCGAGTCACTTTATTACTTGATGGCCACACGTATACTTGTGTGTACTTGGAGAACCAACGGGGGGAGAGGGGCAGTTGCATTTGCGAACAAAATGTCACATTTGCGACTTCTGGGCTTCTGACGCGTTGATTGCACTTGTGATCCGTGCTTTGCATTTGCGGTGTTCCTAAATACGAACAAGAGTTCGCAATTGTGATATCTGTAGATGGGTAAAAGAGGAAAAAATCGGGACTTAGCTCATTTTACACCATTACTCAACCCTAAACACTCTAGAGGCGATTTTTCAAGAATTTCTTGTCAAAAATCATAGTAAGCAACTTTAATCCATTTTCTTTCAATTCCCTATTATTTCATGTGTTTTTAACATCAAATCTAGGATTTTCATGATAGAAATGAGAGATTTGGGTATAATTTGGATATTTTGTAAAATTGAGATTTAAACATTAAAATTAGGTCGGATTTTGAAACAAATCACATAATCAGGCTCGGGGGTGAATGGATAATCAGATTTTGGTCCGGATCTCGAATTTTGACCAAGAGGATCTGGGGTTGACTTTTGTTGACCTTTTCAAATCAAATATTGAACCTTTACCATTCATGGGTAGTTTCTAAAGCTTATTTTGAATTCTTTGAACGATTTTTGGCTATAATTGGCTGGTTTGGAGGTTTGTTCGAACGGAAAAGTCGTGGTTGATTGTTGAGTTGGTTGTGCAAAGAAGTAAGTGTTGTGTCTAACCTTGAATTGGGGGAATTGAGACTTGTTGGTCTATTTGTTATTTGAATTATATGGAAAAATGACATATATGCAAATATTGAACCTTAACCATTCACGGGTAGTTTCTAAAGCTTATTTTGAATTCTTTGAACGATTTTTGGCTATAATTGGATGGTTTGGAGGCTTGTTCGAACGGAAAAGTCGTGGTTGATTGTTGAGTTGGTTGCGCAAAGAAGTAAGTGTTGTGTCTAACCTTGAATTGGAGAATTGAGACTTGTTGGTCTATTTGTTATTTGAATTATATGGAAAAATGACATATATGCGAAGTGACAAGTGTATATGTGACGTCATGAGCAAGCTTTTTAGAGCTAATCATTATGGAAGTTAATTTAAACCCGCTTGATTATGATTGTTTTGTAGTACTAAAAAGGTTAGCATGTATTATTACCAAAGACAATCTAATTTACTTTTAAGTTATTTCCTTTATTTCAACAGAAGTCCATTAATTTAACATTTATATTATTCTTTTAATTGCTTTTCTCCCTTGTAGATATATTCTTAAGTAAAAGGAGCATTTGACATAAGTGATGATCTGATAGGTTATTTTGAGTAATAGCCTTTATTTTCTTATTCTGAGACCACTAGTAGTTTCATTTGATATTTCTTAATTTGTGTCCGTGGTCTGTATCGTTTTCGAAGGTTTTTACATAAAAAAAATTGAAGAAAAAGTACTTTTTTCGCTTAGAATTCGACTTGAGTTGACCACGGTCAACATTTTGACAATTCTGGTAGGTGCATATGATGTTTATGGACTTCTACGCACTTTTAGTTGGGGTCTGAGTTGACCCGAGCACATTTCCGTGCGCCATGTGAAAAATTATGAAAATGAACTTTCAAGTTGAAAATCATGAGTTTTGATGATTGATTCTTGTTATTAGATGTTATTTTGATGATTTGAGGTAGCGAGAAAGTTTATATGATGTTGTTACACTTGTGTGTATGTTTGATTTGGAACCCGAGGGGCTCGGGTGAGTTTCAAATGCGTTACAATGAGTTTGGATAGCTAGAGGACTGCTGATGCAGTACCTATTTCTGGTGTCTGTTGCAGATCACGCAATTGCAAGGTCCGCATTGTGAGCTTTGATTTTGCAAACAATAGTTGGCATTTGCGAGAAAGGGCCTGGCATGGGTGACCTCGGATTTGTAAGGAAATGGTTCGCTTTTGCTAATAGCTTAAGGCCGCTTTTGCGAATATTTTGGTCGCATTTTCAACCACCGGCCATCTGGGACGCCTTCCACATTTGTGAAGGGGGATCAGTTCACATTTTCGAACAAAATATCGCATTTGTGATCCGTGCTTCGCATTTACAGAGTTCGCAATTGCGATACTTGCAGCTGGGTAAAAGATTAAAAAATTGGGACTTAGCTCATTTTACACGATTTCTCAACCCCTAAACACTCTAGAGGCAATTTTTTAAGAATATTTTCTGCTCAAAATCATTGGTAAGCAACTTTAATCCATTTTCTTTCGATTCTTCATTACTTTTCATGTGTTTTTAACATCAAATCTAGGATTTCCACGGTAGAAATTAGGAATTTGAGTAGAATTTAGAAATTTTGTAAAATTGAGATTTAGACCTTAAATTGAGGTTGGATTTCGAAATAAATCACATAACCGGGCTCGGGGTGAATTGATAATTAAATTTTAGTCCGGATCTCAGATTTTAACCAAGCAGGCCCGGGCTGACTTTTGTTGACTTTTTCAAATTCATTAAAGATTAAACCTTTATCATTCGTGGGTAGTTTTTAAAGCTTATTTTGAATTGTTTGAACGATATTTGGCTAGATTTGACTAGTTTAGATGCTTGTTCGAAAGGAAAAGTCGTGGTTGATTGTTGACTTGGTTGCGCAAAGAGGTAAGTGTTGTGTCTAACCTTGATTTGTCGAAATTAGGACTTGTTGGTCTATTTTTTATGTGAATTATGTGGGAAAACGGTGTATATGCGAGGTGACGAGTGTATATTCTCATTGTCACATGTTGTACTCGCTTTTGTTGTCCTTATATTTATTGATGCACTCTATTATATTATTTCAACTACATGAGCCAAGTAGATATTCATGTAATGATGAATCATCAATGTTTGGAATTTCGAGGTGTTGGATATCCTCCGGTTGTATTAGTAGTTCTTTAATGTTCCGCATGTTTCATTCTCTTTTGTGTTGGTTTTTCGTAAATTGTGGTGTTGAGTTGTTTATGTTAATAAATTAATATTGAGGGATCGAGTTGCGCGCCGCAACGATATTGAGAGGAATTGATATTGGGGAATCCGGTTGCACACCATAAGGGATTTGATGTGTTGTAGTAGTTGATTGTAGTTGTAGAGCTTATTCTCAGTATTGTGATATGCGATTTGAGATTATGATATTTTGGGGCCCTCTGGTCGTTTAGCTTCAGGTCCGATTATATGAGTTTACTGCTTAATTTCTATTCATGTTTTCTGTTATTATTGTTATTATTCCATACAGGTTATTTGTGAGTGACTTCTCATAGCTTCGTCACTACTTCGTTGAGGTCAGGCTGGGCACTTACAAAGTACATGGGGTCAGTTGTACTCATGCTATACTTTTGCATTTCTTGTGCAGATAGCGGTATTGGTCCCAGCGGCGCGTAGCGGTGACTGCTCGGATTCAACTGCTTTCGGAGATTTGAGATGTTTAGACTTTATCTGTAGAATTCTAGTATGCTCATGTATTCGACTCTACATTTCTGGAATATGTTTAGGGTACGCTACGTTGTATTTATCACATCTATTTCAGACTACTACAGTTTCATATTATTAATGTTCTGTTTTAAATTGGTAAAATTGGTTAAGTAATTAGCTAGCGTTGGCTTGCCTAGCAAGTGGAATGTTAAGCGTCATCACGACTCCGAAGTTGGGATTTCAGATCGTGACAATATGTCAATTTTTCAAATGCTGAAAGCAAGTAAGAAACTTCTAATTACTTCATAATCCAACTAGTGGTTTTGTCTGATTCATGGAATGAAAGCTACCTTGTTTCTTCAATGTGACATTTTAAGTCGATATTCTACCTCTAGCTAAAGGCAAATCACGTGACCATCTAAGAAACGATGGAAATTAAACTTGATACGAGATGAAGAAAAAAGAATAACGTCAAATAAATGTATTTTGGTAGATGGCATTCTCTTAAACATGTTCCTTGCATTTTCTCTACACTTCATTCTCAATTGTTTTGTACGTATGATAATAAATGAAGTTTCCTATATCAAAATTCTAAAAATCATAATTCATAAGTATCTCATCAGCTTTAACTACGTATAATTCCATTGGAAAGGACTTGAAGCCAGGATTTATCTGTTTTTCAAATTAGCGACAAACCAGATTGACTTCGCCAAGCTATGCAGCTTCTCTGATTGCATAACTTGACATTTATGTGCATTATTCTACCATTCTAAACATGATATTTGGGAACTGCTATAGCTGTTCCCTTATTTATTTTGTCTAAAGAATACTTTTGTAGTGCCTGTGTCAGTTTACTTACGTTATTGGTCTCAAGCCCGAATAAAAGAGGAAGATTGAGGTATGTTGATGGCCAGCGTAAAACTAGTTCATTCATGATAAATCTTCACAATACAAATATTATTGCAACGTGCACACCTAGGCATGCATCATAGTGCCGTCTAAGATGAATTTAGAACAGCATGGTCGACCCCAAGTTGCTTGAGATTGAAGTGCAGTTTTAAGGAATACTGTTGTAGCTGAATTATTAACAAAAACAATGGTATCTCTGTGAAGTAGATACCTCAAATCTAAAAGCAATTTCGTAAGCAAAATGGCATGGACTTACGACACTGACTGCTAAAATATACTGTGTTTCAGCTGAAGATTGGGCAACCCACAAATCCACAGCATTCAAATGAGTTACCATAACCAGAGGTGCTCTTAGGACATCAGTGCTTCCTCTGCATATCCTACTAGCATATCATTTTCCATTATCGAGTAACATAGACCATCATCAACAGTCAACGCTATTACTACTGTATCTCAAAACTTTGTTGAATTCTCCTAATACTGAACTCGACTATGATCTAGACAATGGCGGAGCCACCTTATAGGAAGGGGTGCCGGAAAAATACACTGTGTAGCTAGGTAAAAAAATAAACTATATGTATATATATTATGTATGTATGTATTGACTCCCCTTAATTTCCTTGTATGTTTACTTTTATATATTTTGATACCCCTTAACGAAAATTCTAGCTCCGCCACTGAATCTAGATAGCAGACTTGCAGAGAACATTATATCTGTTGACTGGCTTATAAGTGCAACACCCTTCTAGTTATCAACCTTACTATCATAACTATCATTCTCATTCTTGGACAATTCTTGTCATGTGAAACTTCTTTGGCAGGTTCCCAAGGTATATTTTTGTCTTGAGAAAAGAATAAACCACACTGATGTGATCACTCTAAAAAAATATATCATCTCCTACAGAATCAGACATCTCAAACTCTTTCTCCATATCGAGCTTAAGTTGTTGGAGAGACTTCGAGTCTCCTACTCATGTTACTAACAGTTTCATCAAACATATTAAGGGGAAATGAATTTTCGTTTTCAGTTCCATCACATAAAGAGTTTATTCACTTTCACTTCTTTTAAAATCCTTGTTGCAGTAAATAGGAATCTGTTCCTTTTTTTAGTCTCTTGTGAGTCTGTTTTCAGTCATAGAAAGGTATATGAAGCTTGTATACCTACCTTCCTTCTACAACACCATTCAGAAATGCTGATTTCACATCAACACCATAAATTTCCAGCAAAAGTTTGCTGCTAAATGCAACTACAAATAATATAATGTCATGTCTTGCTGAAGGAGCAGAAGTATCTATGAAATCCACTCTATGTTGCTGGGAATATCCATTTTGAACCAACTCAGCCTTTAGGTTCTTTCAAGTACCCATCATGATTAAATTTGGTTATGTAACCACTTAACACCATCTATTTTTTATGTTTTTGCAAATTTAGTTGCTCAATGTCAGAATAGTACTAAAAATCAAAGAGCAAATAGAGAATTGGTCCAAATCCAGAGGGTGAAAAAAAGAAAGAATTCTATAACTTTAATATTCTAATTGCAAACTAGAAAAAGATGAAAAGACATGTACAGGTGTGAGCATGTTGATTATGCTTTTCTTTACAAGATGTCAGAGTCTAAACATTGTCATAATTCTTTCAGGTAAGTTCACCTTTAAGAGCATGAGCAGCTCTTTGAATGGCCCTTGCAGTTCTCCAAATCTCGTGCTGAATTGCTGCATTGTGTTCTTCCTTGTTCAGTCCTGAGGATCTAGAAATTGCATTGGCTATTCCTGGAAAGAAATCTAACTCACTTTCACCATCATTACGGGGGCCATAAACCTGCATTACCAAAACTCAAACAGTTAGTAAGACCTATTTCTACCTTCATCCCTATCAAGTACACCTAGACTGACCTACGAGTATAACATTTTTATACATTATTTAAGAAATTCCTATTGGGTAAGATACACGACGTGTGCCATCTCCCATGCCACTTTTGTGGTGGCTGTAAATGATCTTAATGTCAATTTTTTCATTTCGCGATTAATGAAATCTTGAAACTGGATATTTTTCCTTTTCTGCAGGGACTAAGTTCTATCATTAAGCCTAATGAAAGAAAAGAACTTGTGCATTCCGCTCGACTACACTTAATGTGCTCTTCTCGTGGCCATATAGTTAATTGCTCCTGGCAATGGGAAATCAGCCTACAGTTGCAACATCTGGAGCATATCAATCTCACGAAGATCATCCTAAACAAAGTCACTCAAGGTAGCTTTCTTTAGCTATTCCCGTTGTTCCATTTTATGTGACACGCTTTTCTTATTAGTTTTATTTTTTTTAGAAATGGTGATACCTTTCTATACCTAGAAACAATTAAAACTTAAACTTCCCATTTCGACATTAATATCATGATTTTATAACCACATAAAAGGTCTGGATTGTTTAAGACCACAAGTTCCAAAATCTTTCTTTCTTTCTTAAACTTCATGCCCTTTCAAACTAGTTCTCACAATATGGAACGGAGGGAGTATTAATGTACAACAGTCCAAATCATTAAGATGTATTTAGTACTTTCTCCATAGGGCTGCGAAGCTCTGTAATTGTCATGGTTTCATGGAGCAGAGCGAATGTGGACCCAATGATGAATGATGAAATCATCTTAACTATAGGAAAAGCTTACCATATGCTTGAACCATGGTTTTCCCTGAAGCCCTTCAGCATCCAAAAAGCCCCTCTCAGCAAGCATGAGTCGATCATTTAACATCCGTTGCTTCAATTCAGCATGCTCGTCTGTGGCTTCCTCATCTTTAAGTTTCTAGGTTTAGGAATAGAAATGGAGAACCAGGGTGAATATGAATCATCAGCATAAGAGTAATAATTAAAAAATAAATAAAACAAAACAAATCTAAAAGAATAAGCAAGCAAAACATAAAATAGTGTTGAAAAGATTTTAGATGTCAATCCCACACAAATTAAAATGCACGAGTAGGGAAAGGTGGCAGTCTTTGGCCCTTGTCCCTTTTACTAAACTCACCCACTGAATCTTTGATTTTTGGAGAACATTTTGGAACATCATCTCATGTTATAAACTTATGCTAACAGCAATCCAAGTAATAAAAGACAAAGGCATCATTTGTTGTTTCTCCTTTCCTTTTCTTCAGTTTCGATTATCAGGAATCTCTTTCGTGTTTCCTCTCTATGTTCTACCTAGTATATCTGTTTATGTAAGATTTGTTACTACAGATTACCATGTATAAGGGAGATAGGGACCTGGGTTCAGAGGAAAACTTCCTATAAACCTTGTTAAAACTTCCAGTACTTGTGATTATTATAAATTACAAATAGAAGAAGAAAAAGTAGCATTAAAGGTAAACTTCATGTCTTCTGGGACCCCATTATTTAAGTTTTTCGTTCCACAAATTTTCTCCATTACTTCCCAATGCTCGGTATCTGTTCATAACTACTTTGGAAAAACGAAAGAAAGCTTCAATAGACTGAAATTGTCCAACAACTTCTTATATCTAATCTTCAAAGTATTATATCTAACCTTTGCTTCTTCCAGAATTTCTATAGCTGAAGCAGCAAGTTCTTGAATGGCAGCAGTAATAGGATACAAAGAGATGCCTCCTTCCAATAAATCACTCAGAATATGGGTATAGTCCTGTAAAACAGTACGGATTAACCCACAGGAAAGGGTGTTGCCAATGAAGGTCAGGGAGAAGGAGAGATCTTGTGTGATGCTCATTGAAAACAAATATCAACCTTCATTGTCTACCGAAGAGGACAAAGATTATGATCTTTAATAAAGCAAGCATCATTATTGCTGGTTTCAAAGGAATTCACCTCATAAAACTTGCAATTTTTAGAGCCAATCACATTGTATTAAGGAAATCGTGTTTTTTCTTCTATAAGATATAAATAAATGCATTCAAGTGAGTTTGGTCGAGAGCAATCACAATGGCCAAGCATACACTGAATGTCATGGACCAAATTAGCACAATATAGATATGATAGATGCATAGAGAAGGTATTCAATTTTTGCACTTTATGGTGTGGGAATAATGCTTCTTCCAAGAAACAGTACTCATAATATTCCAGCATCTAAATGCACCAGGTCAGAGGTATTAACAATAGCGTATGCTTTAATATACCTGCAGCTGAGCAGCATATGTGAAATAATTAAAAGGTAAAATCGGATCCTCAGCCAGGCGAAGTGCAAGAAGACCCCAAACTCCTGTCACTGTGAGGGAAGGGAGGAGAAACAAAAGAAAAGAGCCATGTCATCTCCAGAGCATGACCTCAAAAGCCAAAGACAAAATAAAACCCTAAAGACTGTATTAAGAAATATTTTTAAGTATGAGTCTAACATATATATACAAAGTCGGTAAATTTGAATAAGCTACAAAAACATTTAAAAGCCAAAGTACAGAAGATAAGAAACTACCTGCCACATGCCGCTGAAAGAACGGATCCCCAAAGTTCACCATCCAGTTATAGGAATCAAATGCTGTGTGATATACCGGAAAATCTGCAGCAGAATGAATCAATCATTATAGAATTTATTGGGCACCATGTAACTGGGAAAGGAAGAACTGAAGTCCCACGGTTTGGATCATTTTGGGCTTGGTCTGGTTTAGCTAAGGATGGAAGCACTGTACCTTTTCCATAGTACAAATCAACAGAAGGAACACCTGCATGGTGCAAAAATGGGGCAAAATCTGAATCTACTCCACTAAGCCGCTGAATCTGCATATGCAAAGACCATCATTATTGCACACAGCTTAGAAGAGTACATAAGAGCAGATAAATGGACACAAACGATATTCATCATTTGCCTGCATCAGAAACTAAAACAGGGGGAAACAGCACTGGTAGCTACATATAAAACTGGTTACAGAGGGGATCCTATCATTGCAAAGATAGGCCAATACATTCCAGTTGCCTATAAAATGGCTTTTCTTTTGGAGGATAAAGAACTCTTTCCAAATGCAAAGAGTTGCAATGAGGGCCACTTACTCGACCAAATTTGCAGTCACTAACCGTTTCAAAAATACTTCACTCATACATTTGACTTTGCATCCTGTTAAGTATTTAAAGAAAAGTCAATACCACACTCTTTGAAGAAGGATGTTGTGATAGCAAGCAATCATCATGCCAATAAAATGCTCTCTTTCTTTCTTAAATTTTTAGTTTCGAGTTGCTTTAATTGATCAAGATCTAAGATCTATTATGAATTCCAAATTTATTATGACCCAAGCTCACAAAATTGGGTCATGAAATCTAAAATCAAGAGCATTTTTGGTAATACACTACACAAGGATATAATTGCACTCTTTGCATGTGTTCGTATGTTTAATTTGCGTACATTCTAGATTTGTCTGAGACGAAATTCACTGAGAACACAACAAGCTATATGGGAGCCAAGACTTGTTTTCATGCATCCATGTATAAACACAAAAATGTTCAATGTCCATCCAAAGTCCAAACACAATATCTTAAAATCTAAGCCACGATACACCTATTATGAAATTATTGAGTAAAAAAATGAAGAAAAGAGGGCATACGAAACTTACCCTGATACCTCTATTAGCAGCTGTCCATCTTTCATAAAGCATCATGCCCTCTGAGTCAGGGTCATTTACCTTATACAGCACATCAAATACAATTAGCTAAAGTACAAGATAAAAAGGCATCATGGTATAAACTATTTCCACTAAATGATAGTTTAGCAGGCTTACCTTCTTGGTGAGCTCAGTAAGCAGATCATCTAACTGAGGGGTTGTACTGGGAAAAAATCCAGGGCCTTGAACTGCACAATCCACATTTAGATAGGCCACAGATTTAGATCCAAGGTTGACAAGATTCTGCTCAACCCACTCAGTTGATCCAATCTGAATCCACGAAAAGAGAACAAGATGAGTGCAAAACAAAAGTAAACATCATGAGAATAAACCCTGGTAGCTTTGAGGAAGTAGTCTAACATTTCAGTACCCATTTCAGGTTTCAAGAATATCTGTATGAACTGTGCTACACTCTCTATCTGTTAAATAGCCCATGCCATGAAAACATGCATAAAGGCTTATAGACTATAGCCACTCACTTACTTATTTCATGGCCAATCCCACAGATTAATCATCCAGCCAGACTTAGAGGTTGCGACTTGTTCATTTTAGCAGAAGATGAAGTGACTAGATAGGATCATAAGCCTATTCCATTGAATTAGCATACATAGTTCGAAAAAGAGGGTTAAACAAGTTGGCCAGAATAATCTCCCAGTCAATTCTAGATGTTGCACCTGGTCCTACCATTTAACGGCAGGACATGCAGGTGACTTCTGGAGAAAGAACATTACCTACCATCCCAAACTCTTCTGCATCCCAACTGCAAAGAATGATTGTTCTTCGAGGGTTCCAACCCAAACGCTTGAGAAGAGCATATCGACGAGCAATGTCAAGAAGGGCAGCAGTTCCACTATTGGGGTCAACTGCTCCATAAGTCCATGCATCTCTATGGTTTCCGAGAAGTATAAAACGATCCGTCTCTTCTGATCCCCTTATGACAGCAAAAACATTATGAACTGTTTCCATCTTTCTCTCCCCCTGGAATCAGAAATAATGCAGAAACGTTTTAATAATTTTCTGCACTGACCTGCTTTTGAGCCATCATTTTTTAGGAACTTTAGTCGTTAACCACTTCTACAAAAAGAAATAGCAAAATACTTTATATTAACTTTTTGAATACTTAATCCATGTCATTGTTTTCAGGGAATAATCTGATGCAGGTTCTCTTTTCTTTTTTCTTTTTTTTTTTTTTCTTGGAGGTGGGGGGTGTCTGATGCAGGTTCTGTTCAAGGCCAATCAGTTTGGATCTTTGTCATGTACATGTATTAGAAAGACATTAAGAAATGAGAATAGAATAACAAAATAACAAGAACATCAATATGAGAGATGATGTGGGACTGGATATTTTATTTGTCAAAAGATACACAAAGCAAAACAAAGTTGACAAAACTCAATTCAAGCAAATGGTTGCATGAATTCAAACACTGTACAATTAGGTTAGACATGTAGATAGAATTAGAAGGTGAGAACTGCAGAAAATCTATTGTGAAACTTGTGAACTGCATCTCTTCAAAGATGGGAATTAATCGAATGAGTCCGTAGAGACTTTACAATAAGTTCCTTTTAATGACATGACTTTCCTAAGATGTATTTCAGTCATGCATGTCTGTCTTAAGGAAGCATAAAGAATGCCTTTTAAAATGCCGATCCAAGTAACCATTGTGTGATAATGGAGAAATAACTAGCAGGAGTAATTTATATGTTACCATATCAAGAAAAACCTAGCAAGAGTTATTTTTGCTCTCCATCAACCAAAGCATATATTTAACCATTTAAGCACTTCATAACACTACAGAAATGTTAGCAATCTTTGAGATATCACATAATTCTGAACTTGGCAATAGCTATGATGACTAATGCATAGTGACAATAAAAGTAGCAGCTGGGACAATAGTTAGTGGCAGCTGTAACAAGTAACTCATTCCTAGCAGAATCTGACATTAAATCACCCACTTCTTCAGGTAAGAAAACAGATAAGCCCTTTATCAAAGCATCTACTAAAGCAAGAACTGAGTTCCATGCTATTTCAATGAGGTCGATCCAAAAGGAATGAAATCCTTGAGAAATTTGGACTTCTAAAGTATAAATTGGGTCCTAATATACCCAGTTAGTCATATGACATAGAAAAACCAACTTTACTGCTTCATGAAAGATATTTTCTTCATGAAAAAAGTGATCAGCTCTGGAGTAGATCCAAAAAATGTTGACACAGCCTATGTGGAAAGAGTTAAAAAAGTAAGTTATTTCCATTAAGTGTAGTTTTCTCATCTAGAGGACCATGCTCCCTAAAGGATACTCCTCTCTCATTAAAAGCAACACTTGTCACGGAGTAAAAGAGTTAAGAGTTACCTTAAAAATTGGAAAACCTAGTTGTTCGTGGTGAAAAACATATGTAATATTTGATTACAGAAAATAAGACATCATTCTGCTCAGTCTTCCTTTCACCTTTTTGGGAAGACACAGTAAAAGCTAAGCATTGATGGAGCATCTACGTAGCATCTAAGTTTTTCATGTTAAGTATCTCTCTTGTACTGACTACACTCTTAATCAAATCTTTGATTATTTGGGCTATCAAAACTCTGGAATCTAAAAATATTCAACCTTTAAAGCTGAGTGCGATATTGTGTACTTAAGTTGTCCCATCACATCACATTTACTTTATCATTGCTTCATGACAACCGGTCTGGAATCAGCTATAGCTATACCCCGAGCTCATGTTAACCCTTTATAAATGAAAGAGATGTTTTGTGAATCACTCACATCTCATGTGACACGTGGAACTAGAGAAGAATTCAAAAAAGCTGAAGTTCTCCTAATTTGGCCATCATGTTTTATGAACGTCATCAAGCCACTAAAAATATCAGAAACCTAAAATACTTTGCATTTAGTTTTAAACAACATTAAAGAATCCAGAGTCAGAAATTTATGTCTTGTTTTCTAAAAGCCAATCTCAGATCACCTTGACAAGCCAGCTAATTTTTTTATTTTTTTTTTGGAAAAGGATAAAAAAAAATACAGCAGACAAGCCAGCTAATGTTTGACAACAATACAGCAGACAAATGACCTTCATAACTAGATAAAAGACAGTTTCAAGAAAACCAAATAAGGGAAGCAAGAGCAGATTGGCTAATGAATCAACGTGGATATTTTCAATTGCCTTGATGTATTCTCGTGTTGAACGAGAATGACATAGGTATCCCAAACCTCAAATACATCCATCATACTAAAATCTTGCTAAAATTTTATCTTTCAAATACTTACTACTGCATGCCAAATAATTGATCAGAACCTCAATCAAGCACAAACACTCATAGCTAAAGTTAAGTGTCGTAAGGCCAACCTATCTACGCAAATTTTCAGGTTCATCTTTACGTTACAATATACCCAAGCTCCTCCAACATCCCTCTTTCCCCACCAGCTACCTCCCAATGGATAAACATAACTTCTTTAAGGTGAGATTGAACACTATCCTACTCAAACTGTCCTACTACCCTAGCCAATACCACCCACCCCCCACTTCCAAGATTATTCTTATTGGAAAATATCAGTTCATTTATTGACCAACATGATGCTCCAAAAAAAAAAAAACAAATGCACAATTGGAAATATAATCTTCCATCTCTCATCAAAGCCTACCCAGCAATCCAAACAAAAAAGGCAATTGTTTAACCAAAAGTAGACATGACAACAAAGAAGCAATCTTCAACCATCATCTACCAAGAATTGCACCAAAATTAACAAACTTGTAGAATTTGGGAAACCCAAACACTTAAAAATAGAACTTCCTCCATCTCATTTTACTAGAAAATAGAAAAGTTTTTTTGAACTAAAATAACCCATCACCCTAAGAACTTTCAAAATTATAGCCAAATAATAGTAGTCACAATCAACGTCAGGAGCGGATGTAGGCTTTAAGGTATGGATTCGGCAGAATGGAGTAGTAAAATAAATTCAGAACTCAACTACCAGCACATGAGGTCACTGTCATAGTAGAATCCATAACCATAAAAGTAAAGTTCAAATTCTGGATACACCTAGAAAAAGAAGCATGACAAAGAGGGTTGTCAACCACCTGAACTGACCTCGTACGTAAAGTTGACCATAAACGGGCCGGGCCCAACTCTTCCACTTGAAATACTTTTCATGCTCTTTCTCCATTCATAAGGCATATCAGCTCCCTCAAGTGACTTCAATATACTCTCAGCTGACGCCACTGATATAGGCAATGAAGGTATGCTCGGAAACCTTTTCATCACCCTTGGGTCATCTATTCTCAACTTCTCACCCTCACGCCCAGCCCCCCACCCAGGACTTAATGGGTCCCCTAACTCGCTCATCACTGTCCCTCTCTCAACCCCAATTGCAAACTCACTTTCACCATCAGTAAACATTAGCACCGCCGTCACCCCACGCGCCGCCGCCTTCTCCACCACCTCATTCCTCGACAACCCACCACCCCTCCTCACTAACCCAACACATCCCTTAACATTCACCCCCTGCGCACCGAGCGCAACATAGTCCTTTTCCCTCCCGTAGTTCAAGAAAACCGGGTTGCCGTACGCCGATCCAGACGGCGAATACGCGTGATACGGTTTTATAACGCCGTTTTGGGACGAACCCGGTTCAGACAACGTTAAAGGAAGAACCGAACCGTTGGGAAAATGGAGAGTAACTGAAGAGAATAAAGGGTAGGAGAGGAGAACGGAGTAGTTAGTCACGTGGGTTTGAAGGTTTAAGGATTCAAAATGGGATTTAACATAGAGTGTTGTGTGAAGGGAGGGGGTGGTGCCAGCGAGGTGGGGGTGGAGGGTGAGGTGGCGGAGGTAGGTGGCGAGTGTGTAGTTTGTGGCGGAAGAGAGGAAAGTGTTGAGGAAGAAAAGGGTGTTTTGGGTACTTGTATTTGAGGAGTTTTGGTGATGGGAGTAATAATGGTGGAGGGTGGTGAAGAAAGCAAGAATGAAGAGAACGAAGAGGAAACTAAAGGTCTGTTTTGAGACAAATAATGGCATTTTGGAAGTATACAGAGAGCATGATTGAGGCATCTTTCTCTTTTCAGAGAGGAGAAAAAATGGCAATGGTGGGGAGAGTAGTAGAGTGTGAGTTATTGGAAATGGTGTTTATATATACAGTAGGAAGTTGTTCAGTTACAGTAATATTTGGAAATTCAGATAGTAATTGATTTTTGTCTTTTGGGTTTATGGGGGTGACTGACTGCCGAGGGTTTCTTTCTGGCTGCGAGGGTGAGGGGTGTGGGGACAAATCAGTGATTATGTTTGATGTGACGGATGAGTATCTGTTCATGTATTTAGGGAGATTTATTGCGTTGCTTTACAATAATTACTCCGACCCTCAATTCTCACGGCCTCGAATACAAAATCTTTTTTCTTTCTTTTGCATATATTTGGTAGAACGCTCACAATATTCTTTGACACACTACCAATTTGTTAAGAAGAACAACATTTAAAAAATTTGTGCACGTAAATAGAACATTGACATGGTATAGGGTCAAAAACGAGGAAGGCGATGTTAAGGCTTCTACAGCGTTCCAGGACCGGTCTCGATGGAATCGGAGCAGAATCTAAGGGTCGACCCCAAGGTGCATCCCTCGAGAAAGTATATCAAAGGCTCGTCCCAGCATACCTCGAGGCAGGACAAAAATCGAAGACCGTTATGGAAATGCGAGAAATTCCCAAGGGTACGTGGTTAGAGCTGACAAGATCTGCAAGAATAGTACAAGTCCGTACTGAGCCATTATACAGCTATACCAATAGCATTTCCTTGTCATAATTAGACACGTACTATGTTGGGATTCCCCCTCCTATATAAAGAGAACTCCCATTTTGTAACACACACGAATATTAAACACATACATTCAACACAATAGTACATTCTCTCCTCTCTTTATTCAACATTATCTCTCAGACTTATTACTCCTTACTTAGTGTTCTTCATTTATTGTTCTTCATTATTGCTCATCATTAGCCGCTAGAGGCTATCCCCGAGGCCCCCAATATCGCTATATCTTCGTCGATTGCTCATTACTTAGCACCCTAGCTAGACCTCGAGGCCCCCCTGTTCCAGCCAGCTCGAGGCCCAGCCTTGTGATAACTTCGATTTGCCTATCTCATTTTCATTACTTGCACTTGTCACTTCCCAATAATCAACTAGTATTAGAATAGATCACATATTTTTAGAACCACAAATCAAATATAATTGTTAAAACCATTTTCAAGGTAAACAGTTTGGCGTCCACCGTGGGGCTAAAGATAATAGTCATTATTTTAGTGCTAGTTTTCTGATAACACACGTTATTCTTCACACTTTTTCTTGTCCAATATTTTTTGATTTCAGGCTAAAACATGTCAAACTCAACTAAAGCACCAGTGCATGGCAACAATGGCCTCAGTTTTCACTGGGAAAATAATGCAGCAGCTTCAGCAGCCGGTGTGCCACCGCTCAACCCCGGAGTAGCACCTATTCCCAACACAGTTGATGTTGGCTCGCATATTGCTATAAGCACAGAATTTGGGTACGAATGTCGGGGGAAGCGTGCAAGGAGAAGTCCAACCTAACACACAAACAACACATGCTCGAAATAAAGTCATCCTACAAATCATTTTCAAGATGTTGCAAGCACAATAGGTTGCCATTGCTCAGCTACAGAGTCAACAAAAAATCCCGAGCACGGCGGGGCCGGAAACAGCTCCTCGAGTCGAGCAAGCACCAGAGAGATCGAGTAATAACGGGTCAGGAACAGATCCCACTATTGTGAAAATTCTCGAGGATCTCACCAAAAGAATTGAATTAGGATAAAAGAAGATAGAGGCCAACGACAAAAAAGTAGAAAGCTATAACTAGAGGGTCGACCAGATCCATGGCGTACCTCCGGTTCTGAAGGGGGTAGAGTCGAAAAAGTTCGTGCAGAAATCATTCCCGTCGAGCGCGGCTCCAAAGCCCATTCCGAAGAAGTTTAGGATGCCCGATATCCCAAAGTACAAGGGGACCACAGATCCTAATGAGCATATTACCACCTATACTTGTGGTATAAAAGGGAACGACTTAAAAGACGACGAGATCGAGTTCGTCTTGTTGAAGAACTTTGGAGAAACACTGTCCAAGTGGGCCAAGATGTGGTATCACAACCTCCCCCCGAACTCAATAGATTTGTTTTCCATGTCGGCAGACTCCTTTGTGAGAGCGCACGCTGGTTCCATTAAGGTCGCTACAAGGAAGTCCGATGTCTTCAAGATTAAATAGAGGGAGAACGAGATGTTAAGGGAGTTCGTATCCCGCTTTCAGATGGAACGAATGTAATTGCCGCCAGTATCCGATAACTGGGCGGTGCAAGCCTTCACTCAGGGCTTGAATGAACGAAGCTCGATAGCTTCAAAGCAGCTAAAGAAAAATTTGATCGAGTACCTCGCCGTAACTTGGGCGGATGTACACAACAAGTATCAATCGAAGATCAGGGTCGAGGACGACCAATTAGGAGCCCCCTCGGGACCGGTATACCCAAGCAGGCTCTTGGAAAAGAAGTATAGGTTTACAGAAAGGGAATCAAGACCAAACAAATAAAGATACCAACTGTATGTAGAAGATCGAAGAAATGCCTCGAGGCGCAACATACCCCAGAGCGATCGAAGGATCGATCGAGGCCAAGGTTCCCGGGGACTCATGAGCAAAACCGGGTTTGATAGGCACACTGTGCCAGTAGAGGTGCCTCGGTTATCTGAGTACAACTTCAACATCGATGTCTCGGACATCGTATCAGCCATAGGTAAGATCAAATATACCAGGTGGCCAAAACCCATACTGTCATATCCTTCACAAAGAAACCCCAACTTAGTATGCAAATATCATGGCACTCACAGTCATAGGACCGAGGATTGCAGACGGATTTGAGAAGAGGTAGCCCGACTAATCAGCGAAGGGCACCTTCGAGAGTTCCTCAGTGACCGAGCTAAGAACCAGTTTCGAGAAAGAGAGGCGAATGGAAAAAACGAACCGGAAGAACCTCAGCATATCATTCACATGATTATTGGAGGAGTCGACGTCCCATAGAGACCCGTTTTCAAGCGAACAAAAGTATCCATCACCTGGGAAAAGCGAACTCGAAGCTACATACCAGAAGATGCTCTTTCATTCAGCGAAGAGGACATCAAGACCTTGTCTCAGCCTCATAATGACGCACTGGTAATTTCTTTCCTTTTGAATAAATTTCAAATTAAACTTATGCTCGTAGATCCAGGTAGCTCGGCCAACATAATTAGGTCCAGGGTGGTGGAGCAGCTCGGACTGCTCGATCAGATTGTGCCCGCCTCTCAAGTCCTCAATGGATTCAATGTGGCGAGCGAGATGACCAAAGGGGAAACCATCCTCCTAGTCAGCGTGGCCGTGTACAATCCAAGACACCAAGTTTCATGTCACCGAAGGTGACATGAGATACAATTCCTTACTCGGAAGGGCATGGATACACAGTATGAGAGCGGTGCCATCAACCCTTCATGAAATGATGAAGTTTCCAACGAAGGATGGAGTGAAAATGGTGTACGGGGAGCAGCATGCAGCAAAAGAGATGTTCGCGATGCATGACGTGGCACCGGTATCGACACCCTCTACCTCGAAGGAGCCCAAAGAAAAGCAAACAGCCAAGTAGCAACCATAACATACATTCTCGGATGTACCCGAATAAGTGAATAAAGGACCGTGTCGCATCCTCGGAGCAAGCAATTGAAGCGTATCGAGACTCGAACCCTATCATTTCTAAGGTACAACCCTCTCCCTTTTCATTTATGTTTTATACTAACTTATTGTATGTGTTCGATTGAGTGGAGTCTATGCACCCTCAAGCTCGAAGACCTTGGGTTTTAAAGCATGCGTTGCGCTCTTTTTCCCTGAGATCGGGTTTTATCCCAAATGGGTTTTACCGGCAAGTTTTTTATCGAGGCAGCACATATATGCTACCTAAGGAAAACTCAACAAATATTCAAGGCTTCCTTTCAGTCAACCTCAAATACTGGGGGGCAGCACCCTTGGAGGCTACCCTTTCGAAGAAAGCAAGTTATGCAAAAGAAGGCCTTGACAAACCAATGTTGTAATGGACTAAACGGTCAAACAAACCGTGTCCATGTAGAATAGTCGAGCCCCCGAAGGTAAAAAACATGTACGCATGTATCAAGTATTCAAAGAAGCATTCTTAGTCATCAAAATACTTTGTGCCTCAAAAGAAGTTTACTATTCTCATGAAACTGCTCAAGAGCCAAGTATTCTTGAACACTCGAGGACTATCATCGACAGCCAGCTCATCGAGTCATCAAAAACTCAAATTTATAAGACCTCAACGAGGCAACTTCGAGCTAGTAAGCCCTCCATGAGGCGACATCAAATTTATAATACCTCAAAAAGGCATAACCCAGATATTAAGGTCAGGGCTATATATTCGAACTTGTAAGACCCCTAAAAAGGCAATACCCTCGATATAGATGCCGAGGTCATCTCGCCCGGGGAATAAATACTACGGTCATATCAAAAAGGCTCCGGCCAAATTAACGCAGCTCGGAGACATCTGACTGCCGCCATAAAACTAAAGGCCTTCAAATACTTCGAAAACACTTCGAAAAGAACCAGTTAATCAGGCTACCCTCGGCATAAGCAAAAGATCTTTGATCACATCAGCTCGAAAGAATAAAAAGGCTTCAAAATAATCAGCCTTCGGTAAAGAGGCTTCAAAAATCAGCCTTCAAGAGAACCTCCCAAGGTACTCGACCATCGTCACATATCGACTCATAATCGGGGTTCTTGTTTGAGCCGTCGAAGAATCAGACGAACACAAAACATGCCAAGGCATAATCAAAACTTCAAAAGTCTTTAGCCAAAATGAGGGAAAACTATAGTCGTACTAGAGGTCGCATCGACCCAATCTAAAGAGCCTAAGGGCCAATGCGTAAGAGCCTAAGGGCCAGCCTAAAGAACCTCAGGGCCAACATAAAGAGCCTCAGGGACAACCTAAAGAGCCTCAGGGCCGATCCACGAAGCCTCAGGGCCGAGGTAAAGAGCCTAAGGTCCAATTTGTAAGACCTCAATGAGGCGACACCGCACTTGTAAAACCTTAAAAGGGCACAACCTAGATATTAAGGCCAAGGCCATAATATCGAACTTATAAGACCCCTGAAAAGGTCATACCCTCGATATGAAGGTTGAGGTCATCTCACTCGGGAACTAATCAAAATACCTCGATCAGGAAAAATCAAGCTTATAAGACCTCAACGGCAAGCATCAAAATTCAAACCACAAAAGTAGAAACGAAGATAAAATGAAATATCTCTTTATATAAATGATGGTACTAAGGTACATTTACAACACTCCCACAGGGAGCCTTTTTAAGACCTAGTCTATCGTTACTATCGGGGACTTCATCTTCTCCCCCTCGGGGACTTCGCCTTCATCAACCCCCTCGGGACTAGCATCTTCACCAGCTCTTTCCCTTTCGTCTTCAACATCGGCTTCATCGTCGGTAGAGAGGAGGAACTTGGAATTAATCTCGTCTACCTTAGCCTACTCTATATCTTCCAAGAGATCAAAGCCCGTATCATGAATCTCCTCGAGGGTCTCCCTCTAAGATATACATCGGGCATACTTGGTGCTTCTTCTCTCTCTATCGGAATCCCCCCGCAACTTCATCCGAGCGTCAGTAGAATCTTTTAAGTAGACAGTCGCCCTCTTATCAGCCTTTACTTGGGCCTCTTCAGCTTCGGCTCGAGCCCCTACGACTTCAGCCTTCATCTTCAAAAGATCCGTTTCAAGCTTAGCAATCTGGTAGTCTGGACCGAGTTGCTTTCTCGAGCACTACGAAGTCGTATCTCGAGGGAGGAGACCTTAGCCAAAGCGCTTCTTTTGGACGAAACATGAAAATCTATTTGTGCCTTCAACTCATTGCATTCAGAATTAACCTGGTTGAATTCTCCCCGAAGGCATTCCAGCGTCTCTGTCTTCCTCTGCAAGTGAGGTACCAAAACGTTAGTTTCCGAAGATGGGAGAAGAAACTTGTATTCCCTCAAAATAGAGGTTACCTATTTCTCTATGTTGCCTTCATAATAGTGACTCCGGTTCAACTCCGATCGATGATGTATCAGCTCTCTTGCCTTCTTGTCACAGAGGAGCCTGAGAGATTTCTCCCTATTTAAGGATTTACGCAACTTGGCCTCAAAGCGAAGCAGCCCAGACTTGAGTTTATCGAAGTCCTGTGAGAAACAAAGTTCAGTTTAAAAGAAGTAAGTACAAAGTTAGAAAAGTTATAATGACTTCAAAACTCACCTTAGAGAAAAGTCGCTGAACTTCCTCAAATGTCGATTTCGCATCTACCGGTTCGATCTCATCGGCCCCGGTAGAGCAACCCGGGGCGCTCTGATTAGGCGGAGGCACGATTCCTTCGGAGTGCTCCCCGACATCCGAGGACCAGCTGCTAGATCAGGTAATGAAGGACATTCGACCCCCCTCTCTTGTGAAATCTCTCCCTCGAGGTTGGAGGACTCGAGCCCAGCAGGCTCAACAACCTCGAGAAGCCTCCTAGTTCGAGCCATCGACGTAGATCTATCTTCTCCACACACGTTTCCATCCATAGGTCGACCAATGAATATAAGGTCTTCATCACTGGATGTATCCTCCCCACGCCCTCGAGCGGGTCCTGCTTTTCTATAAGTATCCTCGTCCTCCAAGGATCTTTTTCTCTTATTATCTTTTCCTGGCTTAGAAGTCGAAGGCCTTTCATCCTCCTCGAAAGGGGATGGTCTCGCCTCGGAAAACTCGTCGATGCCTACAACCAAGAAATTAGTGTACGTAACGGAAAACACTCCTAGAGATAAGGACTACATAGAACATACCATGGTGCTTAGCCTCTCATTTGCCTTTCGACAAGTCTCGCTACTTGCGCTCATCATAAGTCGAAGAGGCCGCAAGTTTGCGGGCCCAACCCGCAAGATCGGGGACCTTATTTGGCATCCACGGGATCGCTGCGGAGAAAGAAGTGAAATTTTCTTACGGAGTCTACCTCCACCGAGAACAAAAATAATAAAGTACAGCATGTCACTTACGCTTGAAATTCCATTTCTTAGGAAAGGGCAGGAACTCCGCAGGAATGATATCAACAGTCCTCACTCGAACAAATCGACTCATCCACCCTTGATCCATGTTCTCGTCATCACTGGCAATAGAGGGCTTGATGGATCGGTGCCGCAGTGTAATTAGACCTCGATAATTCAAAGGCCGAAACAATCTAATGAGGTGACTAAGAGTGAATTCGAGCTCAGCCTTTTCGGCGAAAAAACTTATCATCAGCACAATCCGCCAGAAAGATGGATGGATCTGGGCCGAAGTAACTCGATATCTTTGATAGATCTTGATCATGAGTCGATCGAGAGTACCCAACATAAAAGGGTACGTATATACGCTCAAAAACCCCTCTACTTAGGCCATAATATCTTCCTCCCGGGAGGGTACCTGCAACATCACCTTTTCTCCCCATTCGCAGTCTTTCCTCACAGCTTCGAGGTGTCTATCTTCTATTGATCGAATGAACCTTGATGCATGTTCTCGATGGCCCGGAACATTGAGAGGTTTCTCTATCGTAAATTCTTTCGTCGAGACAAAGCAGTTCGAGGTTAGCTCGCCAAACGCCGGCGGTTTACCACCGGCCGGGAGGGAAGCTGAGGAGGGACTTCCTTCTTTCTGATGAGGGGATGTAGACATAGTATCCATAACTCCTTCAAATCAAGGAAGGGAGGTAAAAGCTCCGGCAAAAGCTTCAAACTGAGATAGCAGAAGAACAGGTGCAAGAAAGAGTTGCATAGAGAAAGATAATTGCGCAAAGCAGTAAAGCTCCTAATGCAAGAGAAAGCAAGTATATATAAGAAGAGCTGCGACTATTTATTAACTTTGATATCCAATCTGCTTTGACGAGGCAATTATGACATTTGGGGAAATGTACCAACGGGGCCACTTCGATCACTTCACGGTCATATCATAAGAACGATGTCACCGCACAGTGTTCGAGGGATCGAGGAGTCAAATTGATACCTTACCAACCCGACCTAGGGAAAGCATGTGTTCGAAATCAGAGCAGCCCGATCTCAAGGGTCCCTGTTACTCCAAGATCGACCTCGAAGAAGTTAAATTAATGTTCGAGCTCAACTTTTGCGTAAATACTAAAAGACAAAACTTTGAAGACGTTAAACGAGAAAACCCTTTGCATTCCAAAATATATTTACAAAGGTTCATTTACAAAACTCCCACGCGGAGCCCACATACAAAAGAAGAATAAGTAAAAAGAACGAAAGTGGCCTAGTCTTCATCGTCGCTGCTCCCTGAGCCGCTCGACGAGCCCTCGTCTGAAGTGGTTGGAGCTGCCGACTCCTCTTCCAAGGCCTTCGCTTCTTTAATCTCGGCAGAGAGGTCGAAACCCTTGGCGTTCACTTCCTCGAAGGCCTGCCTTCGAGCCCCTAATCGAGAACGACCAAGGGCAGGGGTCAACCTGCGCTCAGCTTCTTCAGAGATCTCCCTGGCTCGAGCATTCGTCGCGGTTGCATCTTCCCGATATGAGATCAAAAGTGTGTCGGCTTTAGACTTGGCCGTGGACAGCGCGACAACTGATTCAGCATGAAGCATCTCATACTTATCAGCCTCCTCTCTAGAAACTTGAAGAAGACACTTAGCCGAGGCCAGATCCTCCCGAAGAGTACCCCTCTCTGAGGCCATGCTCTCCTTGTACCACTTCAGCTCGAGGATCTCGTCATCTTTGTCCATAATCTCTTCCCAAAGCTGCCCTGCTAAGGCATCCTTTCGCTCAATTTGCAGAAGCCGAATCAGGAAATAAACACCAAGTTATTATAACTAAGGGCAAAGCTCACGAATACCAAATTATCTGTTCGACGAAGTTGGCCCGTTCGTGGAGGGCTTTCTCCAACCCTTCTTAGAGGCCACTCAACTCCTTTTTCTTTCGGGCGAATATAGTCTTTAGCTCATTCAACTCCGATGTGAGTTTCTCGGACTCCTCCTCACGATGGATCAGTTTGTCTCGTATCTTGGATAAAGCCTGGTTGTACAACGTCGTGACCTGCAACATAAAGGGAAGAAGTTAGAAAAGCAAAAACCAAAGTTCGAAGCGTAAGCATTATGTCAAGAAAATACCCGTTTTTGGAGTTTTGTAGCCTCCTCGAGAATAATTGGGGTGTCGAGATCGAGCTCCTCTTCAACACCGGTGAATAAATCTCCAAATACATCATTCTCTCCCTGGGATGCCCCCACATCGGGAGTCTCCCTATTCTGGGCATCCCGTATTTGCCCTGGAGAAAACGACGGGCCTGATGGAAGATCTCCCATGGCATCGACCTCTATCGGGGCTTCCTTTTGCCATCGAACGTTCTCAACGCTGGGTCCTCGGAATTCGCCAACCAAGTACTCATCAGTACAAGTTGTATCTTGTTAATGGTCGGCTCAGGGACTGCATTCAAACCCTCCTTGAGGGTTTCCTCCGTTCGAGGTGGGACCGCATCAGCCACCTCTGACTCGGCAACCTTCTGCCCAACAACCTTCAGAGCGTCAGCGCTTCATTTTGACTTAAGTACCAGCGGGCAATCATCATCGTCTTTGTCCTCGGCACGAAGATTCTCAACAGTTGCCGGAGTTAGGACCGTTGCATCGGCCCTAGGCTTTCGAGTCTTAGACCTCTTTGGCTTCAGAGACTCCGTCAGTGTCTCTTTCATTATGTTTTTGCCTGTGGCAAGTTCTTGGGTCTCCTCTTCGCTAGAAGGAGGCAATCTCATTGAAACGGCTTCCCCGAGGCCTGCACAAGCGAAAAATATCAAACATACCGCCAGGAAATCTATTTATGAAGATTTTAGAAGTGGCGGTGGTGAGGGCGTACCATGATTTTTGGTCTCTCATTAAGTTTTGGCCAAGTCACGCCAAACGCGCTTGTCATATGAGGAGGTGGAGTCTAAGAGTTTAACTCGTCCGAGGAGGTCTCTGACCGCGCCGGGAACCACACGGTGGCTGTGCAACCAAAAGGGAATCAATTTAAGATAGAAAGGAATTAATTCAAATGAGGAAAAGAGGGCATTCAGATGATAAAATATGCTCGGGGTAACGACACTTACGTCTCATATTCCATTCCTCAGGGAATGGCATCTTCTCAGCGGGGATGAGGTCCGAAGTCCTGACTCGAACGAAGCGACTCATCCACCCTCGGTCCTTATCTTCATCAATGCTGGCAAAAAATGCTTTGGTGGAGCGACGTTGCAGTTTGACTAGGCCCCCTCGATAGAGACGAGGGCTATACAATCTAATCAAATGATCGAGGGTGAAAGGCATCCCCTCGACCATGTTAGAGAAATATCTAATCAAATAGACGATTCTCCAAAAAGAAGGATAAATTTGACCAAGCATCACTCGATATTGTCGATAAAAATCGAGGATCACAGGGTCTATATGAGGGAAGAAGAATCTACGGGAACTAAGGTGAAAGGATACGTATACATGCTGAGGAAACCAGCTTTGCGCATAGTTATATCCTCTTTCGGTGAAGGGATTGCCATTTGCACCGCCTCCCCCCAGCGGCAGTCTATTTTTACCTTCTTCACATCGGTCACTAAACTAATGTACCGAGACATGGGCTCACATCAGCCCGGTACCAAAGAGGGTTTATTAATTTTAAAGGCAGAAGATGTCTCGAGGGGCCCAGGAATACACTCCTCAATACGGGGAGGTGTTGTTGCTTTGCTCTTGGACGAGCGTGACGAGGAATGGGCTTCCTCTCTTTAAGGGACCGTCTTAGATGTTTTTGCCATGATAAAATTTCAAAGCAAGAAGAGAGAGCTGATGTAGAAATGAACGCAGAAAGTGGGTGAAAACGGAATACTATTGATGAAGATTTTAAGATGCTGTAAAAATATAAAAGGCAAAGAAGTGAAGTATTTATAAAAGTCATCTAAGCATATTTGGAGGAGTTGAAAAGGCGACCAATGGCGGTTTGTGGGCTTTTCGAGAACCGTGTTGGAAAAGACCCTTGTACAACCTTTTTGTCACATCATTTAATGACTTCATGTGGCTAACGACATAACGAGGATTCTGAAGAGGCAAGAATTCAGGGTCGTTTCTTATCATTTCATTCTAAGAAATGCGGGGACTATCTGTATACGGTCAAAATCAGGGAAGGCCGATTTTAAGGCTTCTACGGCGTCCCAAGGCCGGTCTCGATGGGATCGGAGCAGAATCTGAGGGTCGACCCCGAGGTGCATCCCTCGAGAAAGTATATCAAAGGCTCTTCCCAGCATACCTCTAGGCAGGATAAAAATCGAAGACCGTCATGGAAAGACGATAAATTCCCCAAGGCACGTGGTTAGAGCTGACAAGGTCTGCAAGAATAGTACAAGTCCGTACTGAGCCATTATACAGTTGTACCAATAGAATTTTCTTGTCATAATTAGACATGTACTATGTTGGGATTCTCCCTCCTATATAAAGGGGACCCCTATCATTTTGTAACACACACGAATATTGAACACATACATTCAACACAATAGAACATTCTCTCCTCTCTTTATTCAACATTATCTCTCAGACTTATTGCTCCTTACTTAGTGTTCTTCATTTATTATCTTTATTTATTGTTCTTCATAATTTCTCAAAATTAGCCGCTAAAGGCTATCCCCGAGGCCCCCAATATCGATTATCTTCGCCGATTTCTCATTACTTACCACCCTACCTAGATCTCGAGGCTCCCTTGTTCCAGCCAGCTCGAGGCCCAGCCTTGTGATAACTTCGATTTGCTTATCTCATTTTCATTACTTTCACTTGTCACTTCCCAATAATCAAATAGTATTAGAATAGATCACATATTTTTAGAACCACAAATCAAATATAATTATTAAAACCATTTTAAGGTAAACTGACATAAAATTGAGCATAATATTTTAAGTTCAAATAAGGGGTTTCAAGAAAATGAAAAAAACAAATAACCAAATCAAAAAGATTTATATAAAAAAAATCATATTCTTTTATTGGTTTGGTTTGATTTTAAATTTAAAGCATTTGATAAAATTATAAAAATTGACGAAATCGGAAAAAAAGACAGACTTTATTTGTTTGGTTTTTGGTATATTTAAAAATCATTGGTTCGATTTCAATTTGTAACGGAGGGTATTCAAACATGTCATATTACTTAGCAGAGTCAGTTTCCTTGTATTATGTTAACTCTAGTTAGTATAACTCCAGTTAATAGCTTAGTTAAGCTGTATTCGGGGTAAGCAATTAGGTGGTTATATTGTAGTATTACTTAGTTCGATAATAGTTACACAACTATATATATCTTGTAATGGAATAAATAAATGATTAAGCTAAAATCATATTATCTCTTAATTGCTCATATTTTCCACTCTTCTCAGCACAGTGTGATGATCTTAAAACCACTCAATATTATGTCCACTTTGTGTCTTTGATTTGGTTGATTCGATAGAGAGTTGGTCTGATTTGGGTTTAATATGTTACCTTTCAGGGCAGGGGGTGTAGAGAGGATCAATGGATGAATAATGCACTAAGTGGGAGGAAAACAAGTTGAGCAAGAAGAAATTCTCGTGCGCGGACGCACAAGAGCAAACCCAAACATGCACCTGAGCGCGCAAGAGCCACAAAAGTCTGCCAGAGGTGTGCATCCATGAGCACAAACATACTCCCAGGTGCGCGGTCGTGCACGTGCGTCTCCAGGAATTTTAGTCATGCCTATTTTTGTAAATTTGGAGGCATCCTTTTGAACTATATGAAGCCTAGCTCATCCCAAAATTAGGTATCTCAGATTTTGGAGAATTTTGGAGAAAAGAAGGCAAGGAAATAACATAGACTTTGAATACTTCACCCGCATCATTCAATACGAAAGTTTGTTTGATTTTGGGAATTGTAATGTTCTCTTGTTCTTTTAATACTCTTGTGATGAAAATCTTCTCCATTATGGATTAATCTTTCTTAGGGTTATTGACGGGTATTGTGATTTGACTATTGTTTTGGGTTTGCTCTCTGTTAGTGCCTGAATTCGTTGAACGGATTTCTATTTGAATTTCAAGGTTAATTGTGCTTTTACTTTAATCGAAAGAGAAGTGTTGCTGCAATTCGCATTGTGTTATCTTGTTTGGGTTGATTTCACGACTCTTATGGGTAATCAAAAGTGCTTGTAGAGTTATCTATTACCCATGAGAAGAATAGTCGAGAGACGTGTTTCGTAAGATGATTCATTAACGTATTCTTGCATATTTTCATAGCACATATCATTAGGTTGTTTAGCGAACTCTAATTCATCCTGAAGAAGAATTTTAATCCTTAAGATAGCCTAATCATCTATTAAAATCGAAAGAATCAATGGAACTTAAGAGTGAACTAAAGCATAGAGTTATCCTGAATAATAGTGATCACATATTTTGTCAAAGCTCTTATTTCCCACATTGATATTCAATCGTTGCTACTTAGTCACTCAATTTCCATTATTCATTCACAAGTGATGATCTTAGCTTTTACTCTTAGTTCGTTAATAACTCACATTCAAAGGTGTATTTTCCTTAATAGTGTTAAGCCGAAGATTTATTTGAACATTATTTAAACCAATACATTATTTTGACTAGCTAGCCTAAGTTTTATACACCTGTTCTGCGCTCGTCAAGTTTTGGCGTTGTTTCCAAGGATTGGCGATTAATAGTGTTTAAAATAATTTTTGGTGCTAATTAAGGAACAATTTTATTTTATTTTATTATATTTTATACACTCTTCTTATCCGTGTGCATGTAGGAGGTTACGTTCAGTGGTGTATGACTCGATCCTCCTCCAAGGAATTAGTCTCATACAATCCAGAATTAGACAAGCACCTACGGCAATTGGAAAGGGAGAAAGAATCGAGTGGATCCTTTTTTGGTCAGATTTCGACTAAGAATACAATGGTGAACAACGAAAAGGAAGTGAACTTAGTTGCAAGAGAGGTAGCCCAAAAACAGGCTGCACAGTTAGCAGCTGAAGCAGCCCTTAGAGTTGTTGATGAAACAATTGAAGATGGTCGAAGATTCAATCTTAATCGAACTCTGGTTGAAGATGAGTTTGAAAATGCAGATCCCAGGCTTGGGAGGTCTCTAGGAGATTACTCCAGACTGGTCGACAACCAGCGGCAATCCGGTGTGAGGTCCCCACCCATTGATGCAAATAATTTTGAACTCAGACAGGGAATCATCCAAACAATTCAGAACAAATGCATATTCAGAGGCAAACCTAATGACGATTCCATCAACCATCTGATGGACTTCGATGAAATCATGAACACATTCCGCTATAATAGAGCATCACATGTGCCATCTACCTTAGAGCATTCCCTTTCTCACTTAAGGATGATGCAAACCAGTGGTTAAGGAGTTTACCCACAAGGTCAATCCGTATGAGGGAGGAGATGACTACCAAGTTCTTAGAAAAATATTTCTCTACTTCTAAGACTGGAAGGATGAGGAAGGAGATTCTCAATCAGCCAAGGAGAAAGGGATACAATGTTTGAGGCATGTGAAAGGTTTAAGGAGATGTTGCGGAGGTGCCCTCATAACGAAATGGAGCAATGAATACAACTCCAATATTTCTGGGACGGGTTAACTCCTTCATCAAGGAGATTGCTGCATAGTGCGGTTGCAGGGCCTCTGATGAAAAAAACTCCAGAAGAGAATGTCATACTCTTGATGAACTATCTAAAAACGCAGGACAATGGTCTACTGACCAAGGTGATCGAAGAAGATCAGCGGGGGTGCACCAAGTAAAACCTTATATTGCAATACAGGCCCAGATTGCAGTTATGGCTAAGGACATCAAGCAATTAACAATAACGGAGGTGTAAAGTCAACCACAGCTAGGATATGACATCTGTGGAATGGGATACCCGATTCATGAGTGGCAAACCTCCACTGCAGAGGAAAAATTAAGGCATTGGGGAATTTCAACATAGGCAAATACCAAGGAGGTAACAATTTCAATTCCATGGGACAAAGACATCCGCGGTTCTCATGGAGTTCTTCAAGTGGTAGCTTGAACTCATGGCAGCATCAAAATCCAGAGCACCTGCGTGAGGACCTCCTGTCTTCTAAAACCAACAAAGGCAACACTACCAACCTCCACAACCCAACAACTCAAGTTTAGAAGATCTAATGAAGGCATTCATAAATAAACTAGATGAGAAGCTTGAGATTCAGGGAACAACTATTCGGGAGCAAGGTACGGCCATCCAGAATTTAGAAAGGCAAATGAGGCAGATTGCATCATTATTATCAGAAAAGGCTCCTGGAGTCTACCTTTTGACACTAAGAAGAATCCAAAATAGACGACCAAGTCCGTGTCTCTCAGGAGTGGAAAAATATTAGCCGATCCTATTGTAAAACCAAGGGTTGAAGGGTGATCAAATGAGCCAAAACAGCATAAGGGCAAAAAATTGGTTATTCTTTGGCTACAGAGAACATCAGCGAGAAGGAGGATGATAAGCAGAAGTCAAACATTGAATTTGAAGAAAGCAAGAACATGTCAGTGTTACCCTTCCCTCAGAAGATGAAGCGGGAGAAATCAGATAGATGCTTTGGAAAATTCTTGGAGATGCTGAAACAGCTGTATGTGAACATCCCATTCACCGAGGTGCTCACCCGATGCCTGCCTATGCCAAATTTCTAAAGGAAATCCTGTCAAGTAAAATGAAGCTCAAGGAAACAAAAGTGGTCAAACTCAATGCACACTGTAGTGTCATCCTACAGAATAAAATTCCTCAAAAATGTGGGGATCCTGGTAGCTTCACTATACCTTGCTCGTTGGGGAGTGAAAATTTTGACAAGGCTTTGTGCGACTCAGGGCATACATTAACTTGATTCCACTATCTATTTTCAGGAAATTGGAAGGAGAACTAGGAGTGATAAAATTTGTGCCAGTATCTTTGCAACTGGATGATCAGAACACTATCATACTAGAGGGCATAATTGAGGACATTCTGGTGAGGGTGGACAAGTTTGTCTTCCAAGTAAACTTCATTATGGTAGACATGGAAGTGAATAAGGAGGTGCATCTAATCTTGGGGAGACCATTCCTTTGCACTGGCCGGGCTATTCTTGATATACATGGGTCAACTCATGCTAAGAGTGGGAAATGAAAAAGTGGTGTTACGAATGAAGAGAATGATGAAATACCCGTGTGATGGGGTATCTTCTTAGGCATGTTTCAAACTGGATGAGGTAGGAGATTTAGCTGAACAACACAAGCTTGACAAGTTAGTAGGTGATTCATTGGAAATATGCATTAGTCAATCGAGTATAGCAGATGATGAAGACCCTGAAATCAAGAAAGAAGTTGAGGCACTGGAAGATGAAAACCAAGTGGTAGACGAAGAGGAATTTGAGAAAGAAAAGATCAAGCCAATAATGGAATTAAAAGTACTCCCAACACATTTAAAATATGATTTTTTGGAGACTAACAATTTTCCTGTGATTTTTTCTACTGATTTGATAGGTGAAAATGAACACATGCTAGTAGAGTTATTGCGGAAGCAAAAAAAAGTATCGGTTGGAGCATAGCCGATATTCAGGGAATCAGCCCGGCAATCTGCATGCACAAAATATTGTTGGAAGAAGGGAGAAAACCGGTAGTCTAGCCCCAACGCAAATTGAATAAAAACCTAGAAGAGGTAGTACAGAAAGAGATACTCAAACTTCTGGATGCGGGTATAATATTTTCCATATCTGAAAGCCAATGGATCAGCAACCCCACGCAGGTTGTGCCGAAAAAGGGGTCATGGCGGTAGTGAAAAATGAGGACAACGAGCTAATTCCTACCAGAACTCTCACTGGTTGGAGGATGTGCATAGACTACCGAATGTTGAATGAAGCAACAAGGAAGGATCACTTCCCACTTCCCTTCTTTGATCAGATGTTGGAGAAGGTGGCAGGGCGTGGATGTTAATGCTTTTTAGATGGTTATTCAGGGTACAATCAGATATCTATTGCTCCTAAAGATGTTGAGAAAACCACATTTACCTGCCTTCCGTAATCTTTGCATACCGGAGAAAGCCTTTCTGACTTTGCAATGCACTAGCTATATTCCAGAGGTGCATGATGTCAATCTTTTCAGACTTGAATGGAAAGTGGCTGGTGGTATCATGAATTATTTTACTTTCTTTGGGGATGACTTCAATGATTGTTTGAGGAATCTAGAACTGGTACTTAAATGATGTGAAGACACTCACCTAGTACTTAACTGGGAAACGTGTCACTTCATGGTTAATGAGGGGATACTCTTGGGCCACAAAGTCAAAACTGAAGGTACAAGGTCGACAGAGCTAAGGTACATGTGATCGCTAAGCTCCCACCGCCAACTTTAGTGAAGAGCATCAGAATTTTTTTGGGGCATGCAGAGTTTTATAGAAGGTTCATCAAGAATTTCTTAAGATCAGGTGCGATGCCAGTGATGTGGCAGTTGGAGCAGTGTTGGGGCAGAGAAGAGATAAAATATTCAGACTCATTTACTATGCAATCCGGACTTTGAATGACGCTCATGTGAACTATGCTACCACGGAGAAGGAGTTTTTTTTGCACCGGTCTTCGCTTTCGACAAGTTCAGATCCTATCTAGTGGGAAGCAAGGTGATAGTACATACTGATCACTCGGCACTGAAACATCTGCTGACCAAGAAAGAGTCAAAACTGCATATGATGCGTGGGTATTGCTGCTACAAGAGTTGATCTTGAAATCAAAGACAGGAAGGGCACAGAAAATCAAGTGGCTGACCACCCGCCGCGATTGGAGAAACCACACATTGAAGTGGTGGACATTCGAGAAGAGTTCCCTAATGAGCATATTTTTTTCCATTGTATCAGTTTCTGATAGACCACCATGGTATGCTCACATAGACAACTTTTTGGCTAGTGGATAGCTACCACATGACTTGAACTTTGACCAGAAGAGAAAGTTGTGAAGCGAGGTAAAAAGTTACTTCTGGAATGACCCATTTTTGTTTAAATTATGTGCATATGGCATGATTCGGAGCTAAGTACCAGAAGGGGAAATGGGAAGTATATTTTCCCATTATCATGATGGAGCAGCTGGAGGACACTATGGAGGAAATAGTACAACAACGAAGGTCATGGAAGCCGGTTTCTATTAGCCGTCCTTGTACAAGGACGCAAGATCCTACGTGGCTACATGCGACAAGTGCTAACGGACAGGTAACATTAGTAAAAGGGACGAGATGCCCCTGAATTCCATTTTAGTATGTGAAGTATGCGATGTCTGGGGCATCGACTTTATGGTTCCCTTACCATCGTCCCACTCCTATGAGTATATCCTAGTGGTCGTTGACTACGTCCCCAAGTGGGTCGATGCAATCCCCACTAGGACAAACGATGCTCAGATAGTATGTGAATTTCTTCAGAAGAATATTTTCACCCGTTTTTGAACTCCTAGAGTCATCATTAGTGACAATGGGTCACATTTTGTTAATAAATAGTTTGCCACATTGCTGTCTAAATATGGGGTAACTCATAAAATAGGAATCACGTATCATGATCAAACTAGTGGGCAAGTAGAAGTAGCTAACCGTGAACTCAAAAGAATTCTCGAAAAAATCGTTAGTGCTTCTAGAAAGAATTGGTAAGTAAAGTTAGATGAAGCTCTATGGGCCTATAGAACAGCGTCAAACAACCGTAAGGACTTCACCCTTCAAGTTGGTATATGGAAAGTCATGTCACTTACTTATGGAGATAGAACATAAGGCTTATTGGGAAATTAAATTGCTTAATCTTGATATTAGTCTTGCAGGTGAGCACAGAATGTCACAAATGAATGGGCTGGAGGAGCTCGGATTGGATGCGTATGAGAATGCATAAATTTTCAAGGAAAATAAGAAGAAATGGCATGAACGTCTGATTAAACCGAAAGAATTTCATGAAGGGTAAAAGGTCTTGCTATACGATAGTAGACTCAGATTATTCCCCAGAAAATTTAAGTCGAGATGGACGGGACCGTATGTGGTGAAACATGTATCACCATACGGGGCGATTGATGTCCAGAACATGGAATGAACATAGAGTTTCAAAGCGAATGGGCACAGGTTAAAATCATACCTTGCTGGAGGATTTGCTAAGAAATCCTCGAGCATCATAATCAGTTGAGAATGCTCGGTTGAGTCAAGCTGACGACTATAACTCAGAACTACCTCTAACTCTTCTACTAGTTTGATTTTTTTTTATATCTTAGACTAGGTAAAATTTAGTGTATATTATGATTTTGTGGGGTGCAGGAAAGTATAGATTGTGAAATAGAGAAATTGAGGCTTTCAAAGGGAAATTTGTGCGTGTATATGTACGCGCCCGCACACCTAGATGGTTGAACGCCCATCTGGACGTGCATGTCTAACAAACCTCTAGCATGTGTGCGCGGCCGCACACGAGTGGACCCGACCGTGCACAAGTAAGTGTCCGACTTTTTTTGTTCATAATCCATATTTCAGCCCCCTATAAACCCCCTTCTAATCTTTCCCCATTTTCCTCTCCTCTCTCACCAAACCAAACCCTAAATCGTCCCCACCCTCTCTCTCTCTCTCTCTCTCTCTCTGTGACTAAAACATAAACACCACCCCACTCCCTTACTCTCTCTTCCCCCCTCCTCAAGTGTGTTTCCATTTATTGACCCCTTAGGTATGTAACTTTCTTTTTCCATGTTTTTGATCTTTTGTTGTTCTTTTTTTTCATTTTTTTTCTTTTTCTTGTAGGGTTAAAGACTGGTTTTCATTATGGCTGCTTGGTAATTGAATTATTATGTTTATAGTCCACCTAGAGCTAAATTGATTTGTGTGGAATAGGACCTGCTTTGCATGTTAGGTGTTTGTGTAAATCCCACAATAAGGTTGTGTTGTGTATTCTAGATTTTGTTGCTCACTCGATAATAATCCATGTACTTAATTTTCGTGAACTGATAATGGGAGTATATTCTAACGATTGTGGGATGGATCATTCCCCTGGCTAGGAGAGTGTATATTTTGACCACTATACGGGTGAAGTCAGAGTACCCCTTCTTGGTCCAAAGAATGGTCTAATTGCTGATATTTATCGGGTTGTTTCAAGTGCAAATGGCCACTTCAAAGAAAATAGAAACTCCAAGTGCCTCCACCGGTAGGAAAGCAAGCATGTCCAGAGCTCACGATGTAGGCACGTCCACGTCGCGAATTTTTACATCCTCTCGCCCATATGATCAAAACAAGTTCGTCTCCTAGGAGGCCCAAGAACGGTTTAATAGCAAGGCAGGCAAAAATTCAATACCTTAAAGGGGAACCCACATCGGGTCTCTCCTCAATAAGTGTTACAATGTTCATGAGGAATTGGTCCGGTGAGGAATGGGGGTGTTCTTTGAAGAACCCGACGAGGCAAATTTGACAATTGTTAGGGAATTCTACGTGAATTGCCCGGAACATGAGGACTATGTGTGTATAGGTATCCAAAGGGTTGATTTTCACAAGGAAGCTATCCAAAGGGCCTATCAGTTGTCGGCACACGTGGACCATCTTGATACAACCAATTAGTTTTTGGTGCACAGCAAGGAACCATACCCGTTGACTATATTCTTTGAGACCATTTGTGTTCTCGGGAAGGATGTGGTGTTGCTAATCAGGGGCCACAAAATTTACTCAATTGCACTCATTTTGGTTGGTTATACATCATTAATAACCGACTGATGCCTTCCGGCAACACAACTGAGGTGAATGGTCCCCTGGCTACTCTAATTTGGTGCTTCGTCACTGGACACGACTTTGCTGTGGCTAAGGTCATTCAAGACGAGATGAAATTCGTTGTCCGATGCAGAGGTATGGGTTCTTTTTCCCATCGTTAGTTACTCGGTTGTGCGGGGAGGCACGGGTACCTGAAAACAAGGCTAAGGACGGAAATGTCAAGCGAGAAAAGAAATTTTAGGCTGATAAAGTTGTCATTAGGAAGGAACTTAATGTGGTTGCTGAGGTTAAGAGTGAGGAGTCTGATGCGCTCATAGAGGAAAGAGAGGTGCACAGAGAGGATGGTGATGCTACTACCCTGCATAAGCAAGGTGTTGGGGAACCTTCCGGCAGTGTGCGGGAAACAAAAATGGGTTCCTTAGAATAGGAGATGGCGGGGATGCACACTTCTGTTACATATTTGGGCACTCGAGTGGACACACTTTCTAGACAAATGCCAAGTCCGAGAAGAAGATCATGGCATGGCTGCGCGCACTTGGTCGGGCATGTCGCCTGGACCCTGGCACTGTCTTTGACACAGATTGACCTAATCAAGGGAGTTTTCTTTCACCTTTGCATTTTAATTCTGTGACATGGGGACATGCCACTAGTTAAGTATGGGGGTGAGGGTATTGTACATAGCGTTGTTTAATTTGCTTCTTTATTGAAGAAAAGAGCCACAAAAACAAAAATTCCAAACATGTTTTCTTATTCTTTTACACATGTACTTCCATGGATTTCTTGTTTGGTTCTTTGCCATGGTCATAATATTTTGAACCAGACATATTTTAGAGTAGATTTTTGTTATTTCTTTGTTTTTAGATAATTTTTTGAAAAGTTGCTTGTGGTTGGCAAAGTTTACTATGCCTGACTGGTGGGATGCATGATCCTGCCCTTGTAGGTGACTACGGTATGAATTATGTGTCTATCCAAAATGTTATGTGTTATGAGGCAAATGTTTGCTTAGTGATCATGCCTGATAGAGTCTAGAAATTGGCTTGGTTGTGGCTCAATGCGAAGTCATATGTAATAGTTGAGTTTTGACATGACCGTAGGCTTTCTTTGATAGCCCTTTTTTCAATTGCTTTGAATCCTCTTAAGAATTGATAAGTTACCCCTGGTTAGCCTAGTCGAGCCTAATTTCCTTTTTCATTGACAACCACATTACAGCCTGAACCTGTAGCCATCCCTAAGCACTTTAATGCCTTGTGTGTGATGCTAAAATATGAAGAGACATAAGTGTGGGGTTGGGGGTTGGTTTGAGTGGAACCAATAATAAGTATAAAAAAAGGTGCACCATTATGATGTATGTGAGGTACATCAGCAGGAGATTGTGAAAAACAAAACCAGAAAAAAGAGATATGGTCACGTTGGGTAAAGAAATAAAAGTGAACATTCCCTTGTTGATATAAAGTCCTTGTATGTTGTGCTTAAATAAATGAGAACTGGGTGCTATTCTGAATTGGATGTTTGGGGGGCAATTGTAATTGTAAACGGTGTAGGTCACGTATGGAGTTTGTAGGCATTAAAGTGCTTAGGGAGGTGTAGATACTCTTATACAGATTATATCCAATCCCTCCCGTAGCATACGTTACAATTAAATGCAAAGTCCTACATGATATAGATGAGACTGTTCCTACATCAGTGGAGATCTACACGATAACCAAGCTTATGGTACTCTTGAAAGCATGAGTCACTTCTTTGTGAGGGCGAGTGATTTTTGTGTATTTCCCTAGGCTATTATTTGATTTTGGTATGCAAATGGGCATTGTATTTTTCTTGTGAGGTGCATCGAGGATTTGGTGCCAATTTGACCACAAAACTAGTGGAATGTCATGAGCGAGGTTGACGTTGAATGTGACCCCACGATGGTATCGAGTTGATTTTGGCCAGCCACTTGTCTAAGGTGGTTACAGTGTTAGGAGAAATTTAGTTTTAGATTTACTCAGGACGAGAGAAATCTAAGTGTAGGGGTATTTGATGAGCTTAAAATCATTCAATATGTATGCTCGCATTGTGTCTTTGATTTGGTTGATTTGATAGAGAATTGGTCTAATTTGGATTTAATATGTTAACTTTCAGGGCAGGTGGTGCAGAGGCGATCAATGGACGATAGTGCACTAAGTGGGAGGAAAACAAGTTATGAAAGAACAAATTTTCGTGCTCGGGTGCGCACGAGCATCCCCAAACGCGCACCTGAGCGCGCAAGAGCAACAAAAGTCTGCCAGAGGTGCGTGTCCATGAGCACGGTCATACTCCCAGGTGCACGGCCACGCATGTCAGTCTCCGGTAATTTTAGTCAGGCCTATTTTTGTAAATTTAGAGGCATCCTTTTGAACTACATGAAGCCTAGCTCATCCTAAAACTAGGTATCTCGGATTTTGGAGAAAAGAAGGCAAGGAAACAACATAGACTCTAAATACTTCACCCGCATCATTCAATACGAAAGTTTGTTTGATTTTTGGGAATTATAATATTTTCTTGTTCTTTTAATACTCTTGTGATGAACAACTTCTCCATTATGGAGTAATCTTTCTTAGGGTTATTGACGGGTATTGTGATTTGACTATTGTTTTGGGTTTGCTCTCTGTTAGTGCCTGAATTTGTTGAACGAATTTTTATTTGAATTGAAAGGTTAATTGTGATTTTACTTTAATCAAAAGAGAAGTGTTGCTGCAATTCGCATTGTGTTATCTTGTTTGATTGATTTCACGACTCTTATGGGTAATTGAAAGTGCTTGTATAGTTATCAATTGACCCAATTGAGAAGAATAGTCGAGATACGTTTTTCGTAAGATCATTC
Source organism: Nicotiana paniculata (assembly GCA_005239505.1). Lineage (NCBI taxonomy): Eukaryota > Viridiplantae > Streptophyta > Magnoliopsida > Solanales > Solanaceae > Nicotiana > Nicotiana paniculata. Next base: position 48,789 of record MDKI01028891.1, on the reverse strand, counting down.
GTTCAACGTATTATTGCATATTTTCACAGAACAAATCATTAGGTTGTTTAGCGAACTCTAATTCATCCCGAAGAAGAATTTGAATCCTTAAGATAGCCTAATCATCTATTGAAACCGAAAGAGTCAATAGAACATAAGAATGAACTTAGCAAAGAGTTATCCCGAATAATAGTTGATCACATATCTTGTCAAAGCCCTTATTTCCCACATTGATATTCAATCAGTGCTACTTAGTCACTCAATCTCCATTATTCATTCACAAGTGATGACCTTAGTTTTTACTCTTAGTTTGTTAATAACTCAAATTCAAAGGTGTATTTTCCTAAACAGTGTTAAGCTGAAGATTTATTTGAACGTTATTTAAACCAATACCTGTGGAGACGATTTAATGACTATACTATCTTTGGCTAGCGAGCCTAAGTTTTATAAACCGGTTTGGCACTCGTCATTGTGATCACCACATTTTTCTGATTTTAGCTCTAATTTACTAACTTAACATGGGATCAAAGACTATGATCAAGCAAGTCTAGGAATTTCATGGTGTAATTGAGGGAATTCTATAGAATTTGCTTTAATTTTGGATTTGTAACCCTAACCTTTGTGCATTTCCAGAGTAATTATACGGCAATCGCACATGACTCTAGTAGTACAGTTACTAGCTATGCAATTACTGTTATCGGAGTGATCGGAGGAACAGTCGTGCTCGACCTAGCCACTCGTTGTATCTTTATCCATTGGACAGGTCGGAATCTATGTCGGTGAATCTGTTATTGACTGATATGGAGAATTATACTCTTTGGAATCGAGCTATGAAAGCAGCTCTGCTAGGAAAGGAAAATTTTTATTTGGGTTAGTAGTTCAACATCTAGCGATGATTTTGGGCCAGCACTAGCACGTTAATAGGATTGCTGCAACGTGATTGTCACCTCGTGGTTGATGAGTAATATTAGCTAACATATTTTGCTGAGAGTCCTCTTCTATGCTAATGCTCAGATTGTTTGGCCATAGTTCAAGGGGCGTTTTGATAAGTTAAATGTTTCAAGACTTTATTACTTGTACAAGGCGTCTTGTCTATTTTTGTGTACTTTACTAAATTGTAGAATTTATGGGATGAATATGATTTTGTTTTAACACTTCTGCCTCCTAAGGATTACGTTGAGCAGTTAGAATTTTTGTGTTTGTTGCAATTTTAATGAGACTGAATGAAATCCCTGAACAAGGTAGACGCTAGATACTCATGACGCCTATGTGCCAACTATTAACCAAGCTTATGCAATGGTAATCCAAAATGAGAGTAGGAGACATATATTAGGAACCAGTTTTAATATTACTAGGCACATAGAGTCTACGGTTGTGTTCGCTGCCTCATTAGGGAACAAGAAGAAAAGGAACTATAACTTTGGATTGTGATTGATGTCACATGAAATGACACATAAGAGATGACTTATACAAACCAATGAAGTATGAATATTGTTAAAGAAAAGATATTTGAAGAACTTCTACCAATTGGTCGATTATCCCTATAATTTAAAGCCAAAGAAAAAGGTTAACTCTGCAGTCTATGGGAGTGATACAGGTGCACAATACAGCAACCACCCTTTCTTTGGTGGTCAAAAAGGACCAAGGCAAATAGTTGCTATTTTTTACCTAAACTCAATACAATTAAATCCAACAGATGTATGTAAGTTTACTTTGTCATATGCAACTACTAGTTCTAACATTGCAGGTAACTTAATATTTAATAGTGATACAATTATTAATTGGATTATTGATATTGAATCCACTAATTATATGAGTTGTGATAAATATTTGATGAACAATGGTGTATTAGTAGCTAACCAAAGAAAAGTTCAAATGTTGAATGGAGAATCAGCTAAGGTGTCTCATGTAGGAGATTATCAGATAGCCGGAGGTGATATCATAAAAAATATATTATTGAACCAACATTTAATTTCAATCTGTTAACAGTCTCAAAAATAACAAGAGAATTGAAATATTTTATATTTTTACTTCCTGGATTTTATTTTTTTCAGGATCTTTGGTTTAGGAAGGTCAAGGAGATTGATAGAGAAGAATGTAGATTGAATCTACTAGCTACATCAAAAGAAAAACATGTCAATGAAGGTGACGAGTTCCTAGCAGTACCATATCAGAAGGATGCTAATATTTGACGCGAGAGACTCACGCATATACCAATAGTTGTACTTTGGAATAGGAAGATCTTTTTATTTCAAGAAAAAGGTGATTTTGTCTTGAATTATTATGATGTAGCCATTGGCTAGAAAAACTAAAGTCCTTTTTTTAGTTAGTACTAGTAAAATATTTGTTATTTTTTTATTAAAGCACATTGATGTATAGAGACCTTATAAAGCAACCAATCATCATAGAATGAAGTACTTTCTTACATTGATATATGATTGTTCCAAAATGCAGTTTAAATCTGATGTTATTTGTGTTGAAGCTTTTTATTAATATGGTTTACACCCAATTTAGTAAGACAGACAAAGTCTTTATATCAGACAATGGGTCTGAATGTTCAAGTTCTAGTTATGGTGAATTATTTGCTTCACGTGAAATAGTGCAACAAAGTTCTTGGCCTTATACTACTCAACAGAATGATTGAAATGCGGCATAATCATATCCTGGAGACAACCAGAGCTATCAAGTCTCAAGGTGGTCCGCCTATTAGGTTCTGGGGTGAATCTATACAAGTTGCACTCTATGTAATTAACAGGGTTCCCTCTACTGTTTTAGATGGTTTGTCCTCATTTGAGGATTCTTATGGGAAGCTCCTACATTCAGCCATATGAAAGTGTTGAAGTGTCTATGTTATGCCATTAATCTCACCAAGCAGGATGAGTTTACGTCTAGAGCCATTAAATTTGTTCATGTAAAGTATGCTTCATCTCAGAAAGGTTATCTTCTCTTATGTGATAGATACTAGAGATTTTTTTGTTAGTTAAGATGTGAAGTTCTTTGAACAAGTTTTCCCTTTTAAGAATCATCACCCAATCTTATCCCACAGTTACCACATATATCTCCTTAGTTTTTATATGTCGTAGTATGTTCAATTGTTATTACAGGTTCAAAGGTTAACTCTAGTTGAATTGGGACATCTTTTGAGTCATAACATCATTTTCCTTTGGACAATACTAAATTTCAAGATACCAATATAGAGGTCAATACTCATCATGCTACGCCACATGCTGCTCCAATTGTTCCGCCTGTCCTTGATACACCTCGTCGGAGATCAGAAAGGGCGAGAAAACCACCTATCTGGCTCAAGAATTTTGTTAGGACAAATAAAGGAAAAGATGCTATTAACAATTATCTCTATTCCATTTTTGAGGTGTTAGGATACAACTCTTTATTTACACACTGTCAACCTTATTTGTTTGGTTTCTTAGCTCAACTAAAACCTAAATCTTACTATAAAGTCAAAAAGTATCCAAGATGGGTTGATGTCATGGAGGTTGAGATTAAGGCCATAGAAGATCATAAAGCTTGGGAGATCGTCTTACTGTCTTCAGGAAAGAAAGTTGTAGGATCTAATTAGGTGTATAGAATAAATTACAAAGCTCCAGGGGAGACAAAGCTAGACTAGTGACAAAAAAGTACAATAAAAAAAGAGGGAACAAACTGCCAAGAAACTGTTTCTCCTTTAGTGAAGATGGTTACAATCAGGGCAGCTGCAAAGAAATGACATGTTCAACATATGTATATTTATAATGCTTTTTACGAGGTGATCTTGATGATGGAGTTTATATGAGTCTTCCTTAGGGTTTCAGTCATTCAACAGGTGGTTAGAAGGTTTGTAGGTTGCTTAAATTTCTTTATAGACTTAAACAAGCCTTATGGCAGTGGAATATGAAACTCATAACATCACTGATATATTCTGATTTTGCACAAATTTTCTGGACTACTCTCTTTTCACTAAGAGAGCAGGGAAACTTTGTGGTAATCTTGATCTATATTTATGATATTTGATCAACCGGTGATGATATGGCTTTAATACAAGAGAGCAAAAATACTATTTAGCACAATTTTAAGATTAAAGATCAGGGAGAACTTAGGTATTTCCTTGGCACCGAGTTTCCAACGAGTAATGAAAGGTTTTTAATCAAAGGAAGTACACTTAGGAATTAAATTTAGATACGAGCTTATCCAGTAAAAAGGCTTTTGAGACACCTCTAGAGGTCAACTTGAAGTTAACGTTTGCTGAGTTTGATGACTATGTTAGCGGCCAACATACAATTGATCTAATTTTACTTGATTGAGCGAATTATCATAGGCTGATTGAAAAATTATTGTACTTGACATTTAGCAGGCATGATATTGCCTTTTTAGTTTGGAGTCCTAGTCAATTTATGCATGAGCCTAATGATTCCCTTATGAAGGCTTCTATCAGGGTTGTTAGATATCTGAATATGGAGCCAGGTTTAGGTATTTTTATGTCCTATCCCAGTTCTAACAAGTTTTTGCTATTGTGATAATAATCGAGCTTCCTATCATAATACCAGGAAGACTATTACAAGTTATCTGGTGAAGTATGGTGATTCTTTATTCTCTTAGATGTCTAAGAAGCAAAATACTATTTTCAGAAGTTCAGCAGAAACTGAATACAAGAGTTTGGTTTTCACTGTTGCTGAGCTAGTCTGCCTTCTTGATCTTTTCAAAGCACTTGATATTGAGCTACATCCACCTGTTCTCACGCATTGTAATAGGAAGGTTGCAATTCAAATTGTTTCCAATCATGTCTTTCATGAGAGGACTAAGCATATTAATATTGATTGTCACTTCATCGTAGAGAAGGTCTTTCATGGTCTTATTCATCTTTTTTACTTGTCCTTAAGTGAATAACAAGTAAATTTGTTAACCAAAGGCTTGAGCAGATTTCAACATACTTATTTAGTCTACAAACTAGGGATGAATAACATCTTTATATTCCCTAACTCGAGGAGGGTAAAGGAGGATACTTACACTTGTAAAAATTACTTAGCAGAGTTGGTTCCCTTGTATTAAGTTAAATCCAGTTAGTAGCAGTTAAGTTGTAACCAGGATATCAGTTAGGTGGTTATATTGTACAACTGTATTAGTTAATAGATGGTAATCACATAACTATAAATATCTTGTAATCAGATAGCTTAACGATTAAGCTGAAAAAATATTCTCTCTCAATTGCTCTGATTTTCCTCTCTTCTCAACATTGCAATCATTACACTTTTCTAATTTCACCTCCAACTAACAAACTTAACACAATTTAAATAAGACTCAATGCATTAACTCCCATTTTAAAATCTCAGCTCCACAATGACTGGCCTACATTTAAAATACTGGATGCTAAAATTGTTTATTTTCCCCTATTTTTTTATCTGGAACTAGTATTGACATATAAATAAATTGACTGAGTATACTTCTCTCATTAGTACTAACCCTAGATTAGAAGTATATGAGCATTCATGATCTAAAAATTTTAGGTCCATAAATGCATCTCGCAAAATATTCATTCTCAAATAACAATGATGGGCAATTTTTTAATAGTACCATCAACTATGCCTAAACTAATGAAAGTAAGACTATAGAGATCAAAGGTCTCAAGTTCAGTTCGTGTAACGACCCGGTCGGTCTTTCCGTGAGATTAGCCCCGTTTCCCCGTTTCAGATTTTTTATGTGTTAATTAACTTAATTATGATGTGTTGGGCCGGTTGGTTCGGGTTTAGAGTGGTCACGGTGAGATTTAAGGCACTTAGCCTCTCAAATGAGCTTAATAGTTGGAAAAGTCAACCGAGAGTTGACTTATAGGTAAACGACCTCGGAATACAAATTTTATGGCTCAGATAGCTTCGTTAGGTGATTTGAGACTTAAGAATGTCTTCGGAATGTAGTTTGAGGTCTGGTGTAGAATTAGGCTTGAATTGGCGAAAGTTAGTTTTTGGCGATTTTTGGTCGGCAGTGGAAAATAGGCTATCGGAGTCGGAATGAAATTACGGAAGTTGGAGCAGGTTCTTAATGTCCTTTTGGATATGTGTGCAAATTTTCAGGTCAATCGGATGTGTTTGGATGGTTTCGACATCTTTGGCGAAATTTAGAGCTTCTAAGTTCATAGGCTTGAATCCGATGTGAATTTAGTGTTTTGATGTTGTTTTTGGTGTTCCGAGGGTGCGACTAATTCCGGGTGACCATTTATGACTTGTTGGTATTTTTGGTTGGGGTCCCGAGGGGCTCGGGATGATTTTGGATGGCCATCGGGGAGTTTTGAAGAGTGAAAAGGGTTCTAGTGTGAAGTCTTCTGATGTTTCCGCACCTGCAGATAGGGGACCGTAGGTGCGACCCGCAGAATAGAACGAAAGGTCGCAGGTTTGGATTTGTGTGGTCTGGTGAAAGACCGCAGATGCGGAGCTGGGGCCGCACCTGCGGAGTCGCAGGTGCGATATTTCTATCGCAGGTGCGGATTCTTTGCATTTTAGTGATTCTCGCAGGTGCGGGTCCACAAGTGCGATATTTGGGCCGCAGGCACGGAACTCCTGGGCAGAACATATAAAAAGGGCCCTTCGCGAATTTTGGTCATTCTTTCACCATTCTTATTCGAGTTTGAAGCTTTTGAAGGGTTTTTGAAGAGGGAAATCGATAACTCTTTATTGAGGTAAGGATTTTGGACTTAAAACTCGTTTATATGTGATTAAAGGTCGGATTAATGGTGAAAATTGGGAAAAATCGGTGCTAAAAATGGGTAATTAGGGCTTGTGATTAAGAAATCTTAAAATGGGAATTTGAGGGGTCATTTGGACTTCGATTTCAGTGTTCTTGGTATGTATAGACTCGTGGGAGGATGAGTATTCTTGTGGTATAAATTTCACCGAGTTCGGAGGCGTGAGACCGGGGGTCGAGTTTGGCCAATTTCGGGATTTTTGGGTTAATTCGGTAATTTTCGAATGAGTTTCATTCATTGGCATATTATAATGATATGAATCTGACTTTTGGTATATTTGGAGCACTCGGAGGCCCAGTCTAGAGGCAAAGGCATTGAGGGCTAGGTGTTTAGCCGGTTTTGAGGTAAGTAACGTTTCCAAACTTGGTTCTGGGTGTTCGAAACCCCGAACTACTTGTTATGTGACTAAAATTGGTGACACACATGCCAAGTGACGGGCGTGCGGGCGTGCACCGAGTAATTATGGCCCGGTTCATCCCATGACACCGCTTAGTGATTATTCCCTGATGATCTGTGTTTCTATTAATTTGGTAATTGTGAACATGTTAGAAATCATGTTAAGTATAAATACTAGGCCTCATGCCGAAAATGTTGAGACCCGAGTGGTCGTATATTACCGTCACATTTGTGATTTACTTGATTCCATATACTCAGCCCTGTTATAACATATCACTTTATGCCTCAGTCTCAGTATTGTTAATTATATGCATACTTATCATTGTTTCGGGATGATGGAGGCATCTGTGATCCATGTGAGTGAGACTGCAGAGTAATGACTGAGTGAGGCCGAGAGCCTGTTATTGAGACAGTTATGAGATCGGACTGCACACCGCAATGATACTTAAATCATGCCTTCTTTGGCTTGATATAGAGCTTGGGCCACTAGGGCCCCTCCGGTGTCTTTACACCCCTAGTGAGCGCATTGCTGATGAGGGATGGATTTTCCCTGGGCACTCTTGTCCGAAGCTGATGTTATGTGAGGGATGGATCTTTCCTGGACATGGATCTTGTCTGAAGCTGATGTTACGAGGGATGGATCGTCCCTGGACATGGATTTTGTCCGTGTGTTGTATTCCAGAGATGGATCTTCTCCGTGGGGTTGGACTGGAGTTTTTCCTCAATACGGAGTGACTACAGTCACTGATGTTATGCATATTCCGGGATGGAACTTCCCTGGGCCTGAGAGCCATATATAGTACTGGGTGGACTTCTGTGGGACAGTTGTGAGCACTATTTGCATTTTCACAATGTCACGTGTTGGCATGTAGAACATATTGAGGTATATCTAGTATATTCTGTTGTTATTTTCTGATAAACTATGAACATGCCTAAATTTTGTACGCTGATGATTTAATTATTGAGGTTTAGCCTGTCACTACCTCTCAGCCCATAGTTTGGGTTCGTTACTTCTGAGTTGGTGTACTCACGTTACCCCCTGCACCTTGTGTGCAGATCTAGGTACACCAGGACCCGGTAGTGGATACTGAACAACTGTCAGAGTTTCATTGGAGTTGTCGAGGTAGCAGCTGGCGATCGATACCTCATCTTCTCTTTCTTATTCTACCCGTTGTTCTTTATTTTGAGACTATGTTGTCCATTTCTCCTTTTCCTTGCTTTATGTTATAGCAGCTCATGACTGAGTGACACCGGATTCGGGGTTGGAGATTTTAAATTTTGTTTCAGATATTGTTTCAAAAACTTCAGATTATTAGTGTTATCAGTAACTCCGTTTAAAATTGTATCTTTATTTGAAATTGAATTTAGCTTAGATAAAATGAGCGGCTTTCCTGGTCCTACGACAGACACCGTCACGACTCCGAAATCGGGTCGTGATAAGTTGGTATCAGAGCTCTAGGTTAAATTGGTCTCACCAGTCATGAGCAGGTTTAGTAGAGTCTTGCGGATCGGTACAGAGACGTCTGTACTTATCTTCAAGAGGATGCAGAACCTTTAGGAAAAATCTCACATTTCTTGAACTCTTTTCGTGCGAATCCATAAATTCAACCCGAAGCGTAATTCTTTGAACTCCTTTCATGTATTCGAACGCGCACGTGAGCGCTCTGTATCAGTTGTGCATCGATGGCTTGTGACTTCCATGAATGGGATGTGATTTTAGCATGTTTTGGGCCAGTCTGGAGGACTTGATGCCGGATTTTTTTGTCAGTGGCTTGTGTGCCGAGATTTCGTTTGTGTGAGCACATGTATTTGGGGACTTATATGTCCGTTAGTGTCCTTATTGATGAGACTTGGTGACTAGATGTCTATGTGGTGAGTGTGATTTGAGGGTGAGATGTGTTTATATTGCTTGATTGTGACAAAAAGGGGTTGGCTGGATATGTAGCGAGAACCGTTGAGTGTTTGACTTCTGTCTGGAGTTGGCATATGGCCTCGAGTCGTGAGTGTATCGGAAGACCTCTTATGCTATTTTGTAACAAGTTCTCTTTTACCAGTAATTTATATATGTTACAATTTGAGTTTAGATCACTTGTGGGAGTTGTCACGGCTATTGCAATGGTGAATGCGAGGTTGGAGATGATTTGGGATGTTTAATGGTTTGAGTTATGTATGAGCTTATGAAGGATTTAGTTGAATCCCACTACAGTATTGTGGCAGTGATAGCGTGCGGGCATTGTGGGTTATTTTTGTTTTGATCTATGGCTTTTCCAAGTGGGGGAGTCTGCTAATGATTATTTGGTTGCCCGATTATGTTCTGTATTGGTTTCAGTTTGGGGATATTTGGGAGAGTATTCAGCGGGTTATGAGCTTTAGACTGTATGGTCTTATGCTTGGGTCTCATGTGGTGAGTCTAGGTTGAGAATTGCAGTATTATGACAAGGAGAATTATCAATTCGAGAGTAAGTCAAAAGGAACTTGGATAAATAGGACAACTTTGTAGTGGGTCAGATCGGCATGGTAAGGGATATGATTAGTTCTTTGGGTGCTTATGAGGAAATGAGTTTCTACATGTGTTTCCTAGCAATGCTCTTGGGTGTTGGTGACCTGCGTAGTGTGGTTGAGTTAGAAGGATTCAGTTCTGACGGTTTGGTGTTGTGAAAATGGGATTCGAATGGTTCCTGATGGTTTCTACCACGGCTAGAGATGTATTTTCTACTAGCGTGAGGAGCATGAGAGGTATAGTGATTTTACTTCTAGATGGGATCAAATGTAGGTTCTTGGATAGTTGGGTACGTAGTTGCTTGTGGCTCGGAAGGGGTTATGAAGTTTCCATATTTATCATAGGATGGGATGGTGTATGCGGTACGTTGTGTAGAGTCGAGATTTGCATGTGTGAGTTCACGGTTCAGCTCTGGAAGGAAGGTCAAAATTCTTAGGCAGCATTGGTAATTTCAGATGACTAAGTAAATGATATCTATTGGTGGCTTGAAGTATTTCATGTGGACCAGCGTTTCGATGGGATCACTCATTGTAGAGAGTTATGTAGAGGTATGATCCTCGGTGTCAGATTCGTGTGTTTTGGTTTTACGATGAGCATGGTTTTGTGATGGTAATTGTTAATGGCGGAATAGTCCTCTCGTGTGAATATTTTCTATGATTTGAGTTCGTGGGATATTACTATTGAGTGCACGAGTTACACAAGTTATTGCTTTGGATTGTATTGATGCGTCATGTCATCAAAGTGGCCGTGTTGGACGAGAAGAGGTCATTGGGCCTATAATGAATACTACCAGAGTTGAATACATCATGGTTGGAAGGATGATATCGAAAGTTAGCTTAGAAATCTGCTATAGTTTCTGTTGGAGAAAGGGGGGTGCTCCATGACTGGCTGATCGAACGAATGGTTGCTAGTTCTACGTGTTTCTTTCATCATCGGCAGTATATAAAAGTGTTAGAGCGAGACATTTCTTGATAAGAGGTTATGTACCGGTATTGGGTTATTTTGAGCAGCTATTGTGATTAGGAGTTATCGCTATGAGTGTTTGAGTCATGCGATATATTATGTGATTACATCTGGTTTACGAATATGGCTTGACACAGCATGTTCAGACTTATTCAGTTTGTAGTTGTGGAATTTGATCTCGTAAATTATTTCAGAAGTGGAAAAAAAATTAGTTCTAAGGTTTATGGGTCAGGTTGGATTACGAAATTTCGACTGTGATGTGCTATTGGACCTATATGGGATAGGGTGACATGGGATCAGCCCCGAGTATGTGCATGGTATCCTACACGGCATTTTGGTGGTGTTTTGGAACAACTCTAGGCACGTTCGAGGACGAACGTATGTTTAAGTGGGGGAGAATGTAACGACCCGGTCGGTCGTTCCATGAGATAAGCCCCGTTTTTCCTGTTTCAGCTTTTTCATGTGTTAATAACTTAATTATGATGTGTTGGGCCGGATGGTTCGGGTTCAGAGTGTTCGTAGTGAGAATTAAGGCACTTAGCCTCTCAAATGAGCTTAATAGTTGGAAAAGTCAACCGGGAGTTGACTTATAGGTAAACGACTTCGGAATGCGGATTTTATGGATCAGATAGCTTCGTTAGGTGATTTGGGACTTATGAGTGTGTTCGGAATGTAGTTTTGAGGTCTGGCGTAGAATTAGGCTTGAATTGGCGAAAGTTTATTTTTGGCGATTTCCGGCCGGTAGTGGAAAATAGGCTATCAGGGTCAGAATAGAATTCCGGAAGTTGGAGCAGGTTCGTAATGTCATTTTGGATATGTGTGCAAATTTTCAGGTCAATCGGATGTGTTTGAATGGTTTCGACATCTTTGGCGAAATTTGGGAGTTTCTATGTTCATAGGTTTGAATCCGAGGTGAATTTAGTGTTTTGATGTTGTTTTGGGTGTTCCGAGGGTGCGACTAAGTCCGGGTGATCATTTATGACTTGTTGGTATTTTTGGTTGGGTTCCGAGGGCTCGAGATGATTTCGGATGGCCATCGGGGAGTTTTGAAGAGTGAAAAGGTTGATGGTGTAAAGTCTTCTGATGTTTCCGCACCTGCGGATAGGGGACCGCAAGTGCGACCCGTAGAAGAGAACGAAAGGTCACAGGTGCGGATTTGTGTGGACTAGTGAAAGATCGCAGATGCAGAGATGGGGACGCACCTGCGGAGTCGTAGGTGCGGTATTTCGATCGCAGGTGCGGATTCTTTACACTTTAGTGATTCCCGCAGGTGCGGGTCCGCAGGTGCGAGATTTGGGCCGCAGGTTCGGAACCCCTGGGCAGAACATACGAATTTTGGTCATTCTTTCACAATTGTTATTCGGGTTTGAAGCTTTTGAAGGGTTTTTGAAGAGGAAATCGATAGTTCTTCATTGAAGTAAGGATTTTGGACTTAAAACTCGTTTATATGTGATTAAAGGTTGGACTAGTGGTGAAAATTGGGGAAAATCAGTGCTAAAAATGGGTAATTAGGGCTTGTGATTAAGAAACCTTAAAATAGGAATTTGAGGGGTCATTTGGACTCCGATTTCAGTGTTCTTGGTATGTATAGACTCGTGGGAGGATGAAGATTCTTGTGGTATAAATTTCATCGAGTTTCGAGACGTGGGCCCGGGGATCGGGTTTGGCCAATTTCGGAATTTTTGGGTTAATTCGGTAATTTTCGAATGGGTTTCATTCCTTGGCATATTATAGTGATATGAATATGATTTTTGATAGATTTGGAGCACTCGGAGGCCCAGTCTAGAGGCAAAGGCATTGAGGGCTAGGTGTTTAGTCGGTTTTGAGGTAAGTAACGTTTCCAAACTTGGTTCTGGGGGTTCGAAACCCCGAACTACTTGTTATGTGACTAGAATTGGTGACGCATATGCCAAGTGACGAGCATGCGGGCGTGAACCAAGTAATTGTTGCCTGGTTCATCCCATTGCACCGCTTAGTGATTATTCCCTGATGATATCTGTGCTTCTATTAATGTGGTAATTGTGAACATGTTAGAAATCATGTTAAGTATAAATGCTAGGCTTCACGCCGAAAATGTTGAGACCAGAGTGGTCGTATATTACTTTCTCATTTGTGATTTATTTGATTCCATATACTCAGTCCTGTTATAACATATCACTTCATACCTCAGTCTCAGTATTGTTAATTATATGCATACTTATCATTGTTTCGGGCTGATGGAGGTATCTGTGATCCATGTGAGTGAGACTGGAGAGTAATGACTGAGTGAGGCCGAGAGCCCGTTATTGAGACAGTTATGAGATCGGACTGCACACCGCATCGATACTTAAATCATGCCTTTGTTGGCTTGATATCGCGCTTGGGCCACTAGGGCCCCTCCGGAGTCTTTACACCCCCAGTGAGCGCATTGATGATGAGGGATGGCTTTTACCTGGGCATGGATCTTGTCTGAAGCTGATGTCATGTGAGGGATGAATCTTCCTTGGACATGAATCTTGTCCGAAGCTAATGTTACGAGGGATGGATTGTCCCTGGACATGGATTTTGTCCGAGTGTTGTATTTCGGAGATGGATCTTCTCCGTGGGGCTGGACTAGCCTTTTTCCTCAGTATGGAGTGACTACGGTCACCGTTGTTATGCATATTCCGTGATGGAACTTCCCTGGGCCGGAGAGCCATAGATAGTACTGGGTGGACTTATGTGGGAGAGTTGTGAGCACTATGTGCATTTTCACACTGTGACATGTTGATATGTAGAACATATTGAGGTATATCTAGCATATTCTGTTGTTATTTTTTGATAATCTGTGAACATGCCTAAATTTTGTACGTTGATGATTTAATTATTGAGGTTTAGTCCGTCACTACCTCTCAACCCATAGTTTGGGTGTGTTACTTCTGAGTTGGTGTACTCACGTTACCCCTGCACCTTGTGTGCAGATCTAGGTACACCGAGACTCGGTAGTGGATACTGAACAACTGTTAGAGTTTCATTGGAGTTGTCGAGGTAGCAGCTGGCGATCGAGACCTCGACTTCTCTTTCTTATTCTACCTGTTGTTCTTTATTTTGAGTCTATGATGTCCATTTCTCCTTTTCCTATGTTATAGTAGCTCATGACTGAGTGACACTGGATTCGGGGTTGGAGATTTTAAATTTTGTTTCAGATATTGTTTCAAAAACTTCAGATTATTAGTATTATCAGTAATTCCGTTTAAAATTATATTTTTATTGAAAATTAAATTTAGCTTAGGTAAAATGAGCAGCTTGCCTTGTCCTACGACAAGCGCCATCACAATTCCGAAATCAGGTCGTGACAGTTTGTATGAAAGCTTGAGTTTGCGTTCAGTTTATAAGTTAATACTCTCGCTACTTATGCATTTTTAAAGAGTGTCAAATTGGACTACTATGTAAACATTTAAATATTCTTTGGTTGGTTGATGAAAAACGTCAATTATATCTTTATTTTAAACATACTTAGGCTCGATAGTATGAATAATATAAAACTTGTGTGTTTGCTTATATTCACTTTCACCTTTTAATAATATAAGAATCTATCCTTTTTTTCACTTTAAATGTAGGGGGGTAAGAAAGAAGCATATTATTTCTTCAGAAGCTAAAGAGGTCAGGTTTTTCACAAGAATACTAGACATTAGACAGACGAATATATTTATCACTATAATTTATATTTGTACCCTAATCGAAAACATAATGATTGTTTTCAAAAATCTATACAAAATAAATAAATAAATAAATAACTAAAGGTCAAAAGTCAGATTATTGGTGGTCAATATTATATTTCACTCTGTGGATGATAAAGTACTAAATACCGGTCATTAGTGAAAAAGCAAAATGTGGGCTTGTCTTTTTGCTCATATTATTCATTTGCACAAAAGGAAAAGGACGAAGACATGGCTTGAGGAAAGCAGCTTTAGATTTCCTTTAGATTTGTAAAAGCCCCATGACATCATTTGGAAGACAGCCAATCCCAGACATATATCAACTTGGTCCATAGTTTGTGGATTTGAGAATAGATTCTTTAACACATCAATTTGATTTTAAAAATAATAATATTTAAACAACCTAAAAAGAAACATTAACATATAGTTTAGCACTCCTTTGTTCCATTTACGCAAAACACTTCTTTTTTAGTCTGCTTAAAAAAAGAATAATACTTTTTTATAATTTTTTTTTTTAAAATTAAGCATTTTTATTTTATCTTTAATGATAGAAATTTGTTAGAATCTACTTGGTATAATAAAAAAATTTATAAGGAGAGAGAAAACAAAAAGATTATGAACTCTCACCACTCATTTAAAAGAATAATTTTATCACTTTGCATATGTTTAATTTAATTTTAAAATATCATACAACCAAGCATATTTACACGAAATGGGACAAAAGGAGTATCAAATTTTAAGTTTAAAGCTAAATTTGAAAAGATTCATTTGCAATAGCTATAATATTGATCTCCCTTGTGGTCAATGATATTACGTTTACCTCCATTATTTTTATTTTTTTTGTAACAAATATTTTTATATTTACTATTAATGAAAAAAAATTCAATATGACTATTTTACCCCTTTTTTTGCAATTAATTAATTTATGAATATTAAAGGAATGTATTCATCCGTTCGTCTCGAAAAACAAATTCAATAGAATCCTATTCTTTTTCATAACCTGGAGATTTCCAAACCAGAAGCAGTTTTGAATATAATTCAACAATATAATTCAAGGAAAAATGTAATGGATGGGGAAACTTAGCAATTAAATTGTCTATTAACAACTCCTTTCACACCAGTTAATCCAATTCCAACAAATAACAAACAATATAATTGCAGATCAATGTGGAGATTTGCACAAAGGAATATTAATTAGTCTGTTTCATCATTTCCATTTTCTTGTTGATTTTCAATTAGTAGATGAACCGAAAGCTTTTAGTTATTGATTCTTAATTTAATTACTTTAATTGTGTTGGGGTTTTTAAGCATTAATAGCTTAAAATAGGGGTGAATGGGAAATTGAGGGGAAAATGAAATATTTGAGATTCCCTCCTTGATTCTCCCACATGGGCAGAAGAAAAGATTTTTGATGGGTATATAAGCAATTGCTCTTCTTCTAGCTCATAAAGAGTTAAGAAGAAGGCAAGCCTCGCGTCGTCGTCGTCGTCGCTCGGCTCGACCTCGGCCTCGGTCAAATGATCGATTGATTAATTTTTGGACCAAATTTATTTGTTAATAGTAAATATTAACAGAAATGTTATTAAATATTTATTTTAATAACAAAATATTAATATTAAAAAAATATTAATATTAAATCCATTTCAGTTATCCAATATTCAGTTTTCTAGTTTTGTAACAGAAAATTAACTACCCTTCAATTTTCCCTCTTTATTGTTGAGTAAATAACTAATTATGTCATGATATTTATTCCTAATGGCCGTTTTGAAAAAAAACAACCATTCTGAAGAGTTGCACCTCTTCAGATTTCAGCCCAACTTTGGCTATAAGTACAAGTTCATTCTCTCAGATTTTACATACTAATTTCTGAGTTCTCCTCCTTTCTTCTGCATATTCTTAACTTCAAAGAAAACAAAAATATGTGTGATTTGCTACTGAACTTTGTGTTCGCTGAAACACTGGGGTTTGAAGTACCACTATACCAGTGTATAATTCGTTATATCCTGGGAAGAAATAATCCATAACCTTGGGTACTAGGAGGGGATTAAATTCCTTAAGAAAATATCGTGAATTCAGTGGGCTCGAATTGATTTTGTTATTTCATTTACATTTCTGTTTATGTTATTTTTTTCTTCAAAATTGATTAACAAATACAGAATACTAACAAACTGTTTTCTTTGTCGACGATGAAGATAATTCATCATCTTTTCTGCGCGTTCCCACAAAGATGTGGGTACTTTCTCAGTTTTATGATTAACAACCAAATTTATTAGTATCTTAAAAAGATATTCATACAATTAATTAAGTAATCAAAAGAGTGTAATATTAGAAAGGACAAATTGGTCAAATACTAATTAATTTGTATTAAAAATAAAGAGATTAAAATAATTATTACAAAATAAAAATAAAATAAAGGAGGTAAACATAATATTGTAAATTGCAAGGAAGACTAGTGTTATAAGACAAAACTTGAAGAGAAGTTTCTGCCAAATATGCCTAAACTAATGAAACCTTTGGAGTTTGGAGTGATGATTACTAAGTAAAACTGTCGATAATTTATGTTCATATGTTTATATATTTAGTGCTCTCTGTATTTATTTGTATTTTTTTTAATAAATTATTCTCTATATACGTTCCTCGTACATAATTCTTTTGAATTGAAAAAGAAAAAAGTACATATAACAACAGACGCACATAATAGAGAATGTAAAAAAATATTCTAGCTTAGTAACAAAGGGATTCAAAAAATATTTTCCGTCATAGTAAAAGTTTGAAATTCTAGCGTACGAAGAACTGCTACTTTAATATAAATGAAGAAATGAATTTCGTAACTTAATAAGTTTTACATAATTGAATATATATATATATAGAGATATAAAATAAATATACGGATAACATAAAAGTTTATAGAAGACAATATGCGTGAGAACATTTTAAGTCAAAGCAATCATACTTTCGCTTTGATTCTGGTCAACCCAAAACTCCAATTTGCTAAATGATTCTTATCTTAAAATATTATCAAGAGACGAAATTCCATTCCTCATTAGTAGCTTCACATAAAAAATTGAATAAATTTTAAAATAAAATCAGTGATCTTCCTGTATAGCGATTTTTCGTACTGTATTTCTGGATTAGATGACAATGTGATATGATACGTACATTCTCACCTGAAAGAAGTGGCGGACCCAAGTGGTGACTAACGGGTTCAACTGAATCCGCTTCACCGGAAAATAATATTGTTTAATATGTATAAATTAGGATTAAAACTGTGTAAATTTTGTATAGATATTTATTTGAACCCACTTGACAACTACTATTTTGTGACTAAATTTATATACTTCTAAGATTGAACCTACTTGCACAAAATCCTGGTCCCTTTCAAGCCGAAAAGATTGGAAAAATTCTAGTTAATCTCAGATAACATTGAATTTAAAATCGAGTATCCACACCTTTCTTTAATAATGTTGTACCCGTTCTTTTAGAAGAAATGGCGTGGGGTAGCCACAATTTAAGGTGATATTTACTTTTTATTCAGTATTTTTAATGCTGAGCAAAAGTAGCCATTAGTCTATTAAAATTAATATGAATACACAGTGTTACCCTTTCCTTCCCAAATGAAAATACGCCATTTTCAGATCCACAATCATTTTTTTCCAAATCTAACTGATTATGACATTAGAGAATAATACTAATGGTTTTGCATTATCTACCAACTCGATTGTGCTTATCTTTTTAATCATCTAATTTTGATCGGTCTAAAACTTATTAATCGAGTAATTTTGAAATGAAAAAGATGCTTTAAATTTAGAAAAAAACATTAGATATGTATCCAGTTACTCAATCTAGAATAAGATTGTTAATTTTATTTGCTTTGACTACAATTCTTACAAGTTTAAAACAGCTCGGATTTTCGCCGGTCAAATTTAACTTTTTATTGCATTTACGTGCTTTTTACTTTTGGACTTGAATCTCAAAGTTAAGGACTGAAAACTATAAGTTAAGTACCTATTGTCCTTAACTTTTTAACTTGAACTTTTAAGTTAAGGATTGAAAACTATAAGTTAAGGACCTATTGTACTTAACTTTTTAACTTGAACTTTTAAGTTAAGGATTGAAAACTATAAGTTAAGGACCTATTGTACTTAACTTTTTAACTTGAACTTTTAAGTTAAGGACTGAAAACTATAAGTTAAGGACTTCCTTAACTTTTGAACTTGAAGTTTGAAGTTAAGGATTGCTTGTCCTTAACTTTTAAACTTGAAAGTTGAAGTTCAGGACCTATTGTCCTTAACTTTTAAACTTGAAACTTAAAGTTAAGGACTACTTGTCCTTAACTTTTTAACTTGAAATATGAAGTTAAGGACTGCTTGTCCTTAACTTTTAAACTTGAAGTTGAAGTTCAAGACCTATTGTCCTTAACTTTTAAACTTGAAACTTAAAGTTAAGGACTGCTTGTCCTTAACTTTTAAACTTGAAGTTGAAGTTCAAGACCTATTGTCCTTAACTTTTAAACTTGAAACTTAAAGTTAAGGACTGCTTGTCCTTAACTTTTTAACTTGAAACATGAAGTTAGTCCTTAACTTTTGAACTTAAAACTTGAAGTTAAGGACTGCTTGTCCTTAACTTTTCAACTTGAAACTTGAAGTTAAGGACCTTTAGACATGCGCAAGGGTATTTTCAAACTTGCGCAAGGACCTTCTATCACGTTCAACCTCCTCCTTGAGAAGTAATAGCACAAGGGTATTTTCGTCCAGTCAGGTAAAAATTCATTAAACTAATGGCTAAAGAATAAATACATTTATAACACTGGCTTTAAAATAAAAACAGCTTCTATTAGTGGCTATTTGTACACATCCCCCTTCTTTTACCCTTTTGGCAAACTAATTTAGTTTGTGATGATGGAAATACAAAATTAGACGCTTCAAATTTTAGATTCTAGTACAACTAAAATTTATTAGCTTGTTTGAAAACGTTTTCATACTTGTAATTTTATTTGAAGCAAACTTTATGAAACTTTATATTTCTATTATGGTAAAAATTAAAATATCCTATTTTCTTGGATTTAACTGGCCCTAATGTGGAATCAAGTTTGTTACGTGAATCTCTTGATAAATTTGTTGTCACGACCCAAAATTTTACCTTGTTGTGAAGGCACCTAACCCAATTCAGTAGATACGCATAACATCATATAACACAACTCGAATGTTGAATCACCGATAAACAATAAATAGGAATACGAGAATCCATATAGCTATCCCAATGACCGATAGTACAAGTCATGGCCACTAAGATTTAGATTTACAATTTTGGTATGAAGAAAATACAACATAAGTTTGAATATACATCAACAGAAGTACAAATGCTAAACTACCATGAACAAGTGGTACTTTGTATTGGAGCGATTGTGCATCTTCGACGGTAGCCTTCGTCATCCTCAGCAGCTTCGGTCTAAGATCTGAAAGCAAGGTACATAAGTGAAGTATGAGTACAACTGACCCCATATACTCAGAAAATATCAAAACTAACCTTAGTAAAATAGAAACGAGGTTTTAAATAAAAAAATATTCACTTTATATAACATGTGCAGCTCAATAGTATATATAATACAGAGAAGAAGAATAGTCATAAAACAACATATATTAATAATAAAGGTGAACAATCAAAGAAGGGGTGATGAGCATGCCTTTTCAATTAAACAGGTCAATGCAAATACAACTTACGTCAATTTCGCTTACAAAAGAGATATGCACTAAGTTGCATTTACTCATGAATGTAAAATGTCTATACATGACAATGATTCAGTTTCGTATTAATTTCTAAATAGCATGTTTATAGAAACCTTCACATGAGACCAAAATATCAATGTATGATGTTAGGTATTTAATTTTTAATATTTTATAAAATAATATAATAAATATTTATAAATAGGTAAAATTACATAAGACTTGAAAAAAACTATAAATATGTGAAAATTATATATATAGATGTGCTTCATCCCCACAAAAAACTAGTCAAAACAATCTATTATATGCTACTTAGAAGCACAAGTCACTTGAGTCGAAAAGAATAATATTTTCTATATGGAGGAACAAAAAAGATGACTAACCTGTTTATAAATATTTACTATCGACAATTTTTCTACATGGAGGAACAAAAAGGATGACTAACCTGCAATTTAAACTTTGAACTTGCTGCTATGAAAGAGAATGAAGTTCTCTTTGTATTTGTAAAAAAAAAATTGAATATTTGTTGCTTTTGAGAAATATTAGCAGACTAGCGGTCAAGATAAAGAATTGGGAAATATCATGAATTAGGGTTTCAATCAATAAAAAATATTTTGACTTTTAAATTTAATACATCTCACTTCCTTTTTAAAACTTTTGAGTAATTACCAAGCTAAATTTTGAAGATTTGGATATTATATGAAACACTTATTCAACAAGTTTTGTTTTAATTTGAAAAAGTCTCTGGGGCATACGCCTCACTAAAAAAACGCGCCTCAAATGCCCGGACGTACGCCTCAAATTGCTGGGCGTACACCTCTTGAGACTTTCGCCCCACATTATCGCCTCGGGGCATTTTTGTGCGCCTCGCCCCGAAAAGGCCTTTTAAAACACTAATGATAACTCTCGTTTTACATTAATTTGATAATCTTCAAGTGTCCAACAACTCATTAACAAGTCCAATACATATGTAAAATACATCAATTAACATATATAAAATATATGCATGAATAAAGCATGTAAATGCATGCAGATGTACAAAGGATTCACTTGAATGGTCAAAGCTTTCACCTTTATGCTCAATAACTCATCACATAGTATCTCACATCACAATCAACCAGAAATCCCTCGGATCTCATAACCCGTGTGTACGCCATCAAAATAAAAACATGAGATGAAAACCCTAGGGGATGGATCCATATTTACATGCTGCACGATAGAAACCTCGCACTTTACGGTAGAAACCTCGTGCTATAATAATGTCAATATCACCACAACCGCATGGAAGAGACCACATGCCACAACAATAACAATATCATAATATCAGCACAGCAGGAACCTTGTGCCACAACCATAACAATATCGGCACGACAAAAATCTCGTACCACAACCACAATAATGTCACAATAACCGTATGTGCCTCGTGCCATAACCTCAGTCCATACGAGAACCATATATAGGAATGTATACATATGAATAAGAGATAAGCATATAAAATGCACATTCATAGAAAGATAATCATGCATGGGTGTATGCATATGTACAAGGGATGATCCCTAGGTAGGATGTATACCATCATAACATATGACTACGGTCTCAACATGTAATCCATCATCAAAATAATCATCATATCCAAATAAACATCAAATCCCAATCATACTCTTTAATGTGAGTAAGGAACCTCAAGTAGTCATGCAACAATTTAAGGCATATTACAAGAATAACATATATGGACTTGTGTTTATAATAATAAGTGTGACTATGGCTTAATAAAGTATATCAATAATCTTAAAAATAGCTCATCATGCCCTAAATCAAGGTATAATTAACCTAAAAATTATCTCTAGCATGGTGCATTGTGCTTACGTAGTTATTCAATTGAGTAAAACACAGATCAAGTAGAACA
Organism: Nicotiana paniculata; assembly: GCA_005239505.1. Lineage (NCBI taxonomy): Eukaryota > Viridiplantae > Streptophyta > Magnoliopsida > Solanales > Solanaceae > Nicotiana > Nicotiana paniculata. Next base: position 26,915 of record MDKI01028891.1, on the reverse strand, counting down.
CATAACCAAATAAGACATAAAGTAGTCTAGAATCTTCCCCGAGAATGAATAACTATGGCATATGCATAAGCGCTCGTCACCTTACATATGCACCATTTGCGCAACACATTATGTGATGCGATAACCCACACTCCGTGATCGCATAGAACAAAACACATGCTGCCTTGTTTCCTAATTCGCAACCGTGAGGCTACCCTTTGCGATCGTGATGCATATCACTAACTGTAGAAACCAGTAACTCAACTACCTCTAAAATGATCCGAAATCATCCTGAAACACGCTCAGGCACCCTGGGCTCCCGTCAAATCATACCAATTAGTTTGAATATGTTATTTAAACTTATCCAAAGACTCTAAATACCACAAAGCCAACCCTTCTAGATGTTTCGACGCTTGATTCTCGAATAGGATTGAATCTAGTGAATGCTTGGTTTACGTTATAGAAGAAAGACATGTATAAAATAATATCAAAATCAAGAATCAAAGATCAATATTCATTTATTAACTTTCAAACTTTCCAACTTCACCAAACGTGTTCGAATTACACTTAGACATTTCAGATCATAATCAAACTTAATACACAAGTTCCAATCCACTAAATGAACCCATCTAAGTTCCCGAAACACCAGCCGAAATCCGATAACATTAAAAGTCAACTATCGGTCAAACTTATGAACTCTTCAATTCTTCAAATTGCTAACTTTTGGCAGATAAAGCCAAAATCTTCTAGGAACATCAAATTTAAATTCGAACATATTTCCAAGTCCAAGATCACCATACAAACCTATTGGTATCATCAAATCTCGATTGCAAGATCATTTACTCAAAGTCAAATATTGGCCACCTTGTAATGACCCAACCAATTGTTTCATGTATTGTAACCCTGTTCCTTTATTGATCTCTCCTTCTATATTTATTTGTGTCTATGTGACTTGATGGGCTGGTTTGATTGGTTTCGGGAATATTTCGGAGTGAATTGGGACACTTAGTCCCAAGGTTTAAGGCTTAAGTTGAAAGAGTTGACAAGAGTTTCGCTTTTATGTACACGACTCCGGAATAAAATTTTGAGGGTTCTAATAGCTTCATATGGTAATTTTGGACTTAGGAGTATGTCCGAATATTTATTTGGAGTACTGTACGTTGATTTGAGGTTTTTTGTCGAATGTTAGAAAGTTGAAGGTTTGGAAGGTTGAGAGGTTTATTGAGATTTGACTTTATCTATATCGGGTTCGGATTTTAGTTCTGAGAGTTAGAATATGACCGCTGTGTCATTTGGGACTAGTGTGCAAAATTTGAGGTCATTCGGACTTTATTTGATATGGTTCGGCATTGGTTTTAGAAGTTTGAAGTTTATTAGTTTCATCAGGTTTGAATGGGCGCGATTTGTAAGTTTGTTATTTTTTGATTTGATTTCAGGCTTCGATTAAGTTCGTATCGAGTTTTAGGACATGTTGGTATGTTTAGATGTGGTCCCGGGGGCTCCGGGTGTGATTCCTATTGAAATCGGATTGATATTTGGACTTAAGGAAATGCTGAAGCTTCAGGTACCGGTGTGATCGCACCTGCGAGATTATGGCCACAGGTGCGAAGCTGCAGAATTAGCGGAGGAATCATAGAAGCGGAGGAATCTAGGCTTGGAAGTGGCCGCAAATGCGGACGAGGAGCCGCATTTGCAGAAGTGCTAGGTAGTCCACATAAGCGGATCTTGATTGGAGCTGTAATACAAGATTGGTGCGCAAGGGAGAACCGCAGGTGCGCTTGGTCGGGAGTTTAAGTGAATTTTGCAGAAGCGGACCTTTGATCGCAGAAGAGGTGTCACAGATGTGACCATATTGACCACATGTGCGATTTTACTGGGCAGATTTTATATTCGAAGGGTTTCCTAGTTTTTCTCATTTGGAGAGTTTTGGGACTCGACTAAGGGCAATTTATGAGAGAGTTTTGGCTTCAATTGAAGAGGTAAGTGAAGTTTAATCACTTTTGATGTTAAAGATTGATTATCCATTGATTATTATACCTAGTTTATGTGATTTTGAAGTGAAATTTAGGGATTTTAGACTATATTGTTGGAGAGTGAGATTTGGTGATTTGTGGGTCGATTTGTGGATGGAATTAGATGAACTTGGTATGGTCAGACTCGCAATTGAATGAGCGTTCGGAATTTGTGAATTATATAGGGTTCTAGGTTGCGAGATTGGGGTTGACCTTTTGAGTTGACTTTTTTCGATTTTAATTAAAGACTTTAGCTTTATCATTTAAGATATTTTCCTACGACTATTATTGATGGTATTAAGTTGTTTGTGACTTGATTCGAGTCGTTCGGAGGTTGATTCGCGAGGCAAGGGCTTGTTGAAGTATTGAATTGCGTGCTTTGAGGTAGGTAATGTGAGGGTATTTAAACCTGAGAACTATGTTATATGAAGGGTATTGGGGTGACGTGTGCACTAGGTGAAGGGCGTGTGTATGTGCACCGATGTGTTCATGGCTTGGGCAGGTCTTTAGGCTATTACTAGGCTTGTTTTGCTATCATACCTTGTTATAAACCGCGTTTTCTCCACTTATTTGATTATTTGATCTGTATTTCATGTTAGACAACATATCTACTAAGTTCTATTTGTTTGAGACTTGATAGGGCTATTTTTGTTGTCTTTGAGCTATATGCCTTAATTGTACACATGTTCTCAGTCATGATGCCATATCCTTGTATGATATCTCTGTCTCAGTACTTCTTATTTGACTCCTCACATATTTTTGATGCCTCTTATGTGTGAGACTATTGAACTTAGTATCGTGAGATGTGTTTATCTGAGACTTGAACGGTGAATGACTGAGTTTGGGCCATAAAGCCGGTTTGGTACTGATTTTGAGGTGACGCGTATGCCAGCCCCATATTGGGTTAAGTGTTATTGTTTTGGGGCGACGTATGCACCAGGCTTCACTATTGGGCTAAGTGATTATAATTGGCGCTTGGGCAGAATCCGCCCCTCCGGAGTCTGACATGCTAGCAATGGGCGCAGGCACAATGTTTTATATACGTGCTTGATAATGGGCAATTATGCCAGGCACCCGTACAATTCTAAGTGTGACTATTTTGATGGATCCACTGTGAAATTGTTGATTGACATGTAGGCATAGAGATGTATTTTTCTCATGCTAATTGATAATTGAAATGCTTTATCTATGTTTGGTTTTAACTTCTATACTTGAAATTATTCCTGAAATGTGAACAAGTTGAACAGAATATTACTAACCTACCTATTTCTATTGGTTTCCATTTATATTCTATATTGTTACTGGTTACTAATAATTAGTATCTAACTATTGTTTCTGAGCTCGTCACTTCTTTCAGCCCAAGGTTAATGTTGTTACTTATTGAGTACATGGGGTCAGTTATACTCATACTACACTCTGTACATTGTGTGCAGATCCAGGTGCATCCGGTCAAGGGGATTTCCTGAGTTGAGTTTCTATTAGATGTTGGGAGACTACGAGGTAGCTGCTATGTCGTCCACAGTCCTTGAAGTTCTCTTTCTATTATTTCTATTTTTACTCTTCATTCAGACAGTTGTATTAGAGGATTTTTCTTGTATCTTGTTATTCAGTAGTGCTCGTATAATCGTTGACACCAAATTTTGGGAAAGATTGTAGCTATATTTTGGTTATTCACATCAGATATTTCATGATTTTTTTTCCTGATGTTAAGTTATTAATCTATGTGTTAGCAATTTCATTTTTATCATGTAGCTGTTGTATTACCTAGCGGATTGGAGTTAGATGCCATCACGACTACTGGATTTTGGATCGTAAAAAGTTGGTATCAGAGCACTAGGTTGCTTAGGTCTCAAGAGTCATGAGTAAGTTTAGTAGAGTCTTGCGGATCGGTATGGAGTCGTCTATACTTATATTTGAGAGGCTACTGAACTGTTAGGAAACTTCAATTTCTTGCATTCTTATCGTGGGAATTTTTTATTTCGGAAGCTTGAACCTTAACTCTTCTATTCTCTCACAAATGTTGAGGAAACCGGCGACCAGATCAGGTGGACGACCACCAGTACAACCAGCTAGGGCCGTGAGAGGTCGAGGTTGCGTTAGAGGCTGAGGTGGAGATTGTGTTACAGCTAGAGCGGTACATGTGGAGCCACCAGTTTCTCCAATTAAGGAGCAGGTACCAGATGTCACTTAGCCGCTGAGACCAGCTTAGGAACCAACAGTGCCCATTTTTATCCCTAGCCTTCAGGAAGCCTTGACCCAGATTTTGAGTGTGTGCACATGTCTGGGTCAAGCTGTTTTGGTTCCAGCTGCACCAACCACTTCATAGGCTGGGTGAGGTGCACATACTCCCGCTGCCCATACTCTAGAGCAGCTAGCTAAGGGACTCCAGACACCGGGGGTACTACTAGTTCAGTCAGCTGCTGGTGCTTAGGAGAGGTTGCTCTGCCTATGAGTGATGAGGAGCAGAAGATATTGAAGCAATTCAATATCCTCTAGAGTTCAATATAGAGGAGTGAAAATATGCTTAGGATTTTCCAGACCCGTGTCAGCTGATTCTTCGCACAACGAGTATTTTGGAGACTAGTGGGATTGCAATTACTACTTTTCATCTGACTGGGGATGCCTACAGATGGTGACAGGCCTATGAGTTGAGTATTTCAGTTGGCATAGCACCACTTACATGGCATGAGTTCTCTATTCTCTTCTTAGAGAAGTTAGTCCCACAGACTCGTAGAGAGGAGCTGCATAGAGATTTTGAGCAGCTACGCCGAGGGGATATGATTGTGACTCAATATGAGATGAGATTCACAGATTTGGCCCGTTATTCTATATGGTTGGATCCTACCGAGAGAGAGAAAGAGAGGATCAATAGGTTCATTGATGTCCTAAACTATGGTTTACATTACAGTTTGGCTCGAGAGGCCGAGACGGATGCTAGGTTTGACCAGGTGGTTGAGATTGCCAGGAGTTTGGAGTCGGTTCGCAGGCTTGAACGCTAGGAGAGGGAGGGAAAGAGGACCTGTGTTTCTAGTGGTTTTGTGGTACCTCATCTGATGGTCAGTCACATCACATCAGAGGTTGTTCTTACAGGTCCGTTCAGATGGCTTGTCCAGTTCATCGTGGTGCATCAGCTAGCCATAGTTCATACAGTACCCATCCGATTTAGTCATCATTTGGTGCACTTCCATCTCAGATCTCATACCGTGCTCCATTAGTTCAGGGTTCACCAATACCGTGTTCTTTAAGTGGATATTCTAGTTCTCGGGGTCCGATTTAGACCACAAAGTCATTTCCGACTCAAGGTTGTTACGATTACGGAGAGTTAAGGCATGTGAGGAAGTATTGTTCCTGTCATTAAAGAGGTCCAGTTCAATAGGGAGGCCAGTCTATGACCCCTGCACTAGTGTTTACACCATACGCTCAACCAGATCGGGGTGGAGGTCGTACGGGTCGAGGTCGCCCCAGAGGGGGAGGTCAGACAAGTGGTGGTCAGGCTCGATGCTATGCATTTTCCGCCAGGCCATAGGCAGTTGCTTCTAACGCTATTATTACATGTATTTTTTCAGTATGCCACGGGGATGATTCAATCTTATTTGATCCTGGTTCCACTTATTTATATGTGTTATCATACTTTGCTCGCTATTTGGATATGCCCCGTGATTCTTTAGTTACATTTGTTCATGTATCTATGCCGGTGGGTGATTCTATTATTGTGCATTGTGTATATCATTCGTGTGTGGTGAGAATTGGGGTTATGAGACGAGGGTTGATCTTTTACTACTCAAGATGGTTGATTTTGATGTGATGTTGGGCATGGATTGATTGTCGCCGTGTCATGTTATTCTGTATTGTCATGCTGATGCCATGACATTGGCGATGCTGGGTCTGCCGAGGTTAGAGTGGAGAGGTTCTCTGGATTATGTTCCTAGTAGAGTGATTTCATATTTGAAGGCTCAATGGATGGTTGAGAAGGGATGTTTGGCGTATCTGACCTTCGTGAGCGATGTTCGTGTTGATGCTCCTACCGTTGAGTCAGTTCCGGTAGTGAGAGATTTCCTAGATGTATTTTCTACAGACTTACCGGGCATGCCACCTGACAAGGACATTGATTTTGGTATTGACCTTTCACGACCCCAATTTCCCACCTTAGGATGTTGTGATGGCACCTAGTCTCTAAAATTAGGTAAGCCTAACATGCATAATCAAATAGCGGAATTAATAATGAAACTTCAATTAAACCATTACACTATTATAATAAGAGTCAATGGTACAATAGTCAACTTATCCCCAAAACCTAGTAGAACAGAGTCATAAGCTCTACATGAATGTACTAATAGTCTCATAACAATACTGTTTTGAGACTAGAAATAAACAATATATGTCTAAAAACAGAAGGTGACTCCGAGGCTTGCAGATGCCGAGCAGGTATACCTTGAAGTATCCAAAAGCAGCTAGTTAATAAATCTCTAGCGTCCCGCATGGGTAGGCATACCTAGAGTTGCACAAAAATATGCAGAATCGTAGTATGAGTACACCACAATGGTACCCAGTAAGTATCAAGCCTTACCTATGTAGAGTAGTGATGACGTCAGGTCAAGACACCTACTAGGATGAGATAAACAAAACAAAAATATAACAACGGGGAGTAATGGAAAGCGAAGAAAATGAACGATAACAAAGAAGTAAAATAACGTAAACTAATGACAGAATTGTAAGCATAAAGACAACAAGAAGGAAACAAATAATGAGAACCACAAATAATCAAATACAGACATAACTGGTAAGACAAGGAAGAATAAAAGCAACAAGGACTATTCAACCAATAACTCTTTTCAATATGAAAGGTACAACAAGAATCACAATCGAGTTACCGCCTCGTATTCACATTTCTCAATTTCAATCAAAATCTTTCCTTATATCACCGCGCGAGCCTTGCATTTAGTTTTGAAAATCATTTTTCCCATAGAGTTACCCGTGTTTGAGCTCCCTTACCTCACCACGTGGCTTCAAGTTGTTCCCCTACTAATAACACGCATATCAAACCCACCTTATCTCACCACATACGTATCAACCCCTAGCCTTATAACACTGCATGCGTATCAATATTACAACATAATCACAACTCACACCATAGATGCCATATGCCAGAACTTGCCAAAAGAATCAACAATATCAATATTTCCACAACAAATATCCCATGTCTCAACCACAATGAGTACAAGAATCTCAACAACAGCAAAATGAGTGTGAGTTTCTGAACAAGAAAGATATCTCAACAATTAACAATTTCACCTCAATATGTAATGACTTTTACAACTCCGACACTAATAGCTCAACAAGAAGATATTCCATGAAATAACAACTTCAAGTAAAGGTAATTGAACAATTTAAGAAGTAACAAGACAATAAGGAAGTCAATAACTTCAACTAAAGCATATAATAGCAAAATAACAAATAAAAGGTAGAACAAGTGTTAACAATGTCAATAAAGCATTTAAGGGTAGATTAACACATGCAAGAGTAGATTAACAATGAAGGATATAACATGTTATGAAAATTAAATTAAAGGCATGGAAAGAGTCTAAATAACCTAAACCGGCCAAATACCACATATATCCCATTTACCCACTTTTCACTTTGCGTACACGACTTTCACATAACACAAATTGCACAATAAATCCCAAATTATAAGGGGTATTTCTCCCACACAAAGTTAGGCAAGATACTTACCTCAACTAGGCCAACTCATCCCTCAGAAATAACATTTCCCCTAAAATTCACCTCCACACTACCCACATTTATCCAAAAGTAACTTAATATCATCAACCAATGTAAGGGAAAACAATCACAATAGATAACACTTTGATTTTTACAAAATTCACAAAAAGTCAACCCTGGGCACGCCCTGTCAAAATCCAGGTTCAAGGATAGATTCTGGCTACCCATAATCCCAGGAGTTCATATATATTATTAGTTTTCAAATCTGAGTCCAAATCGACTCTCAAAACTCAAATTCTCATTTTTCAAATAAACTTGACAAAATTTCCTAATTTTCCTCTTTGATTCACATAAATTTGATGTTAAATATAAGATTTATTCATGAAATATAGTTGGAAATTGATTACAATCACTTACCCAATGTTTGTAGATGAAAATGAGACTAAAAACCCGATTTTGTAACATTATGTTCTTTTTTAGGTGTCGCAATTGCGACACTGGATAAACAATTACGAACCCTTGCAATTGCGAAGGATGCCTCGCAAATGCTGAACTGAAAGCATATATGGGAAGTTACAAATGCGAGGTGGGCTTCGCAATTCTGAAGCCTGCTTCCATCACAAAAGTGACAAAAATGTCGCAAATGCGAAACTACCCCATCCCAAATCATCTTTGCAATTGCGACACAAGCATCACAATTGCGATTGATGAGACCTCCCTGCCAAGGTAGCAATTGCGATTTATGATACCTCGCTGCTAAGGTCGCAGTTGCTATTTGGTGTTTGCAATTGCGACGCCAGAGGCATCAGTACACCAATAGTTCAAATTCAGTCCAAAACTATACCGCGACGCGTCTGAAACTCATCCAAGCCCTCGAGGCTCCAAAACAAACATCCACATAAGTCTAAAAAATCATTTAAACTCGCTCGCACGAGTAAAACACAAAAATAACATATAGAACTACGAATCGGACACCAAAACACATGAATTTCAAAGTAAAGTTTAAGAACCTCTAGAATATCAATCAAGCGTCCGAATGCTATCAAATCAACTCCAAACGATACCAAATTGTACAGAAATTTTCTAAATAGCATACCGAAGCTATTCCAAGTCCCAAAATCCAATTCTGAACCCGACAGGAAAAAGTCAACTTACGATCAAACTTCTAAACCTCAAATTACTAATTTTTGGAAAAATAACACAATCAACCTATGGAATTCCGAATTCGATTCCGAGAATACTACCAAGTCAAAAATCACGATACAAAACTATCGGAGCCATCAAAACACTGTTTCGAGGTCATTTTCACAAAATTCAAACATTGATCAATATAATCAACTTAAGCTTCTAAGCCAAGAGACAAAGGGTCTAAATCAACTTGAAATCTTCCCGAAATGAAACCAATCAATCCCGCAAGTCATAAAACCTAAATTACACATGTGTGAAGCATCAAAAGGGGAAATGGGGCGCAAATACACAAAATGACCGGTCGGATCGTTCCATTCTCCCCTTCTTAAAACAAACGTTCTTCCTCGAACATGCATAAAGACATACATAAGGTGATGAAAAGGTGAGGTTAACAACTCCGCATGTTGTTTTCGTCTCCTAGGTCACCTCCTCGACCGGATGACCCCTCCATTGAACTTTCACTGAAGCAATGTTCGTTGATATCCTCTTCCAAACCTGTCTTTCCAAAATAGTCACCGACTCCTCAACATAAGTCAAATCCTTGTTCAATTGGACTGAGCTGAAATCTAATACATGGGACGTATCACCATAATACTTCTGGAGCATAGAAACATGGAATACCAGATGAACCACCGATAGGCTTGGTGGAAATGCAAGCTTGTAGGCCACCTCACCAATTCTCTCAAGGATCTCAAAAGGACAGATGTACCTACGACTCAACTTGATCTTCTTCCCGAACCTCATCACACCCTTCATGTGTGAAACCCGGAGCAAAAACCTCTCTCCAACCACAAATGCTATATCGCGAACCCTCCTATCAGCATAACTTTTCTTCCTAGATTGTGATGTACGAATCCAATCCTGAATTAACTTGACTTTCTCTAAGGTATCCTGTACCAAATCTGTGCCCAACAACCTAGCCTCACTCGAATCAACCAACCAACTGTAGAACGTCACTGCCTCCTACATAGGGCGTCATAAAGAGCTATCTGAATACTCGATTGGTAGTTGTTGTAGGCAAACTCTAAAAGCGGTAAGAATTGATCCTAAAGAACCCCCAAAATCCATAACACAAGAACAAAGCATATCCTCTAATATTTGAATGGCGTTCTTGGACTGCCCGTCTGTCTGGGGGTGAAATTTTGTACTCAAATAAACCTGTGTGCCTAAAGCACGCTGCACATCTCTCTAGAAATGCGATGTGAATTGCGTGCCTCGATTGGAGATAATGGATACTATAACACCGGGGAGATGAACAATCTCATGGATATAGATCTAAGACAGCTGCTCTGAAGAATAAGTGGTCACCATCGAAATGAAATTAGCCGACTTGTTCAATTTGTCTACAATCACCCATACTGCGCCAAATTTCTTCATAGTTCGCGGGAGCCCAACAACAAAATCCATGGTAACATGCTCCCATTTCCACTCAGAATCTCAAGTCCCTGAAGCAAACCGCGCGGCCTCTGACGCTCATACTTCACCTACTGACAATTTAGGCACCGAGCCACATACTCCAGTATATCTTTCTTTGTTCTCCTCCACCAGTAGTGCTGCTTCAAATTCTGATACATCTTCACGGCACCAAGATGAATGAAGTATTGTGAACTGTGGGCTTCCTCAAGGATCAACTCACGTAAACCATCTACATTGGGCACACATAACCAGCCCTGCATCCACAACACACCGTCATCTCCGATAGAAACCTCCTTGGAATCGTCGTCTGTACCGTGTCCTTAAGAACAAGAAAATAGGGGTCGTCATATGACGCTCTCTGATGCGCTCATATAAAGAAGATCAAGAAACCACATAAGCAAGAACCCAGTTGGTCTCCGAAATATCCAATCTCACAAACTGATTAGACAAAGCTTGAACATCCGTGGCTAGTGGTCTCTCTTCTGCCGGTGGATATGTCAAACTGTCCAAACTCTCTGCCTTTCTACTCAAGGCATCGACCATAATGTTGGACTTCCTGGGATGATACTGAATATCGATATCATAATATTTAAGCAACTCTAATCATCTCCGATGCTGCAAATTTAGATCCTTTTGCTTGAATAAATGTTGTAGACTCCGGTGGTCGGTATAGACCTCACAAGGAACACCGTACAAGTAGTGCCTCCAAATCTTTAATGCATGAACAATAGCTGCCGATTTCAAGTCATGCACTGAATAATTCTTCTCATGAACCTTCAACTGCCGAGATGCGTAAGCAATCACCCTACCGTTTTTCGTCAACACCGCACCAAGCCCAATACGCGATTCATCACAATACACATTGTAAGACCCCAAACCCATAGGAAACACCAACACTGGGGTTGTAGTCAAAGCAGTCTTGAGCTTTTAAAAGCTCACCTCACTCCCCTCGGACCATCTGAAAGGACCACCCTTATGGATCAATATGTTAATAGGTGCAACAATAAATGAGAAACCCTCTACAAAACAGCGATAGTATCCGGCCAAACCAAGGAAACTCTGAATCTCAGTAGCTGAAGATGGTTTGGGCCAACTCTAAACTGCTTTAATATTCTTCGGATCTACCTTGATCCCCTCTCTCACACCACATGACCCAAAAATTCCAGCGAATCAAGAGAGAATTCACATTTTGAGAATTTTGCATAGAACTTCTTATCTCTCAAGGTCTGGAGCACGATCCTCAGACGTTGCTCATTATCTTCTCGACTACAGGAGTACACCAAGATGTCGTCAATAAACACAATGCCAATTGAATCAAGATATGGATGGAATACATTATTCATCAGGTGCATAAATGTTGTTGGGGCGTTGGTCAGCCTAAATGACATTTTAAGGTACTCGTAGTGTCCATACCAAGTCCTGAAAGCTGTCTTTGGAATATCTGGATTCTAAATCTTCAGCTGATGATACCCTGACCTCAAATCAATCTTTGAGAACACTCTACTACCCTGCAACTGGTCAATTAAGTCATCAATGCACGGTAATGAGTACATTTTCTTCACTGTAACCTTGTTCAACTGCCAATAATCAATACACATGCGCATAGAACTATCCTTCTTCTTCACAAATAGAACTGGAGCACCCCACAATGAAACACTAGACCGAATAAAATCCTTATCAAGAAAATCTTGCAACGTCTCCTTCAACTTTGTTGATGCCATGCGGTAGGGTGGGATGGAAATGGGATGAGTGCCCAGTAATAAGTCAATACCAAAATCGATATCCCGGGCGACATGTTGGAAATACAACTGGGAAGTCTCTCATTGCCGGAGTTGACTCAACGGACACAAAGGCTAGATTTTAATCACACCCCTTCTCAACTATTCACTGAGCCTTTAGAAAGGACACAACCCTGCTAGGAATATTATCCAATGTACCCATCCACTCTAACCGCGGCAAACTTGGAATAGCCAGTGTCACAGTTTTGGCGTGACAATCCGGAATAACTTGATAAGGCGACAACCAGTCCATCCCCAAGATCACATCAAAGTCTACCATATTGAGTAGCAATCGATCAACTCTAATCTCAAAACCACCAATAACAACTAAGCACGACCGATACACACGGTCCACGATAATAGAATCTCCCACAGGCGTGGACACATACACATGAGAACTCAAAGAATCATGAGATATATTCAAATATGGAGCAAAGTAAGATGACACATATGAATAAGTGGATCCTGGATCAAATAAGACTGATGCATCCCTATGACAAACCGAAACCATACATGTGATGACTTTATCTTATGAAACTGCCTCCGACTTCCCGAAAAAGCATAGAATCTGTCCTGGCCTCCCCCTCTAGGGTGACCTCTACTGTCACGACCCAAATTTCCCTCCGTTGAGTACAGTGGTGACACTTAGTCTTAGGTACTAGGTAAGCCTAACACTTAACCACAATAACAATAATAAAAGAACTTTAACAATCTCGATAATAGAAATCTTGACTGAGTCTACATTTTCCCCCAAAACCCGGTAAATACAAGTCATAAGCTCTACGAAATCTTTCTACCAAATCTAACTACAACTGTCTAGGAATAAGTAAGTACAGTTGAAATAAACAGGAAGGTGACTCCGAAGCCTGCGAACGCAGCACCAGGTTACCTTGAGTCTCCTCAGCAATCATCTGCGCAGCTACTAACAACCAAAACCTGGATCTGTGCAAACAAAAATGCACAGAAGTGTAGTATGAGAACACCACAGCGGTGCCCAGTAAGTATCAAGACTAATCTCGGTGGAGTCGTGACGAGGACTAGTCAAGACACCACTGGTCTACAAAATAAATAACATGAATATAGAAATGACCGAACGTTACATCTATCTAATACTTCACAGAATAATTTACAACAATGACAATATAAAGCAGAAGGAAATTACAGAAATCAATCATGAAACAACACAAAAATACACAGAAAGATGGACAACAAAAAAAGCCAAACCGAAAGGAAACACAATACAATAGAGAACACCAATAACTCAACCCTATGTAAGTTTGTTCACATCGGGCCTTAGCCATTAAAATTCATAAACTGGTGGAAATCTTTAAACAATACTTCATATGAAAAACTTTTGCAAATAAAATCATTTTAGTATGAAAGAGTTTCCTTTGAAAACATACTTTATCCAAAAGTAGATATAAGTATATTTAATAGAGAGAATTACGTAAAAATATAGTTTCTGTCAAAATACAAAACTTCCCAAAGATGCTTTCCCAATAAATGATTTTCAAATATCATTTTAGGCAAGACTAGTGCTTTTCAAATATACCTTCGATGTAAAAGTCATTCAAATATAATCATCTCGAAACCTTTGCTTTTTCAATAATAGTTTTCAATAAAACCCCTTGATCAAAATCTCCTCAAGATTTATCTATCGAAACTCAGTCCGTAACTCAGAAATTGCCATACAGTATAGGAGGAATATCAAATCTTGCCAATAAATGCAGTAAGAGATCAGTGGGAATATCCAAATTTAGAACAACAGAATAAAATGCAAAGACAAGTGCACAACATCACCCTTCGTGCTTTTACTATCATCCTCACCAAAACAAGTGCACGGAATCACCCTTCGTGCTTTACTCTCATCCTCACCAAAACAAGTACACGACATCACCCTTCATGCTTTACTCTCATCCTCACCAAAACAAGTGCACGTCATCACCCTTCGTGCTTTACTCTCATCCTCACCAAAACAAGTTCACGGCATCACCCTTCGTGCTTTTACTCTCTTCCTCACAATAAATAAATAAAAACGGCACGACATTATCCATCATGCTTATATAAAATAAACTTGGCACAACATTATCCTTCGTGCTTAAATAAAATAAACATTGCACGACATCACCCTTCGTGCTTTTACACTCTCACCCTCACAATAAATAAATACACGGTATCACCCTTCGTGATTTACACTCTTCCTCACCCAAACAACATCAAGAACAACAGTTTGGCAAGGAGAATCAACAATAAGAACCATAAATATCCCGGAAAGGAAATCACAATGCAAACAATACCATTAACAGCATAAACAATAATAGAAACCGTAACATCCCGGCAAGGGAATCATCAAGGCACACAACATCATCAACAACATGAATAATAAGAGAAACCACACGATCCCGGCAAGGGAAACAGCTATAACAATCTCATCTAATCAGTTAACTTCATGGAATAAACTCAACTTAAACAAAGGCGCAGTAATATGCAACATCAAGGAAATACCAATAACATAAATGTCTAACAATTAGACCTAAGTGGCACTTAAGGGAATAGTCATATAAATCACAATGTAAGACTCACGGGCATGCTTGACTCCAACGAATAGATGTTCCAACTACGGCTAGTCAACTATAAGGCTAGATGACACTAACTATAGTCAATTAGGCAAGTTAGGAAGAAAATATAGCATGATGATAAGAGAAGTAGAATATTCAGTTAAGTCAAGTAAGGTCAAATAGCCAACGAAGGAATCCAAAAAAAAACAACAAATAATTCTAATTTAAACAGGAAGGGATGAAATTAACAACCAAGGATTCAAATTTACAAATCATACACAGGTAATATAAGAACCTACGAATCCTAAAAGGCCAATCTAATTGCAAATAAGTTCGAGCACACACTCGTTACCTCGCATACTCGGACTACAATCAATAAGGAAGACTCAATTCTAAGGGGTAGTTCACCCACACAAGGTTAGGCAAGATACTTACCTCGACTCCAAGAATCCAAATAAAGCCTCTAGCATCGCTTTTCCTTTCGAACCCGACTCCAAATCAATCGTATCTAGACATAATCGACTCAATAACATCAATAAATGCTAAACAATTAAATTTCAATGCCTAATTATAGACTTCCCAACATTCTTCCAAAATTTCCAAAAATCGACCCCGGGCCCGCTTGGCCGAAATACGAGGTTCGGACCAAAACCCGATCACCCATTCATCCACGAGCCCGAATATATAATTTATTTTGAAATCCGACCCGAAAACAAGATCAAATTCCCAAATATTCAAAAAGCCCTAACTCTACCCAAAATCCCAATTTCTACCTTTGATTTCATGTTTTTAGGCCTAGAATCTAATAGATGTTGATGAAAAATGGAAGAAAACAATGTTAGAATCACTTACCTAAGAGGTTATGGTGGAAGAACTCTTCAAAAATCGTCTATGGGGTTTGGAGAAGAAGAGGGTTGTGAGAAATGGGTTTAATCCCGTAACTATTCTGTTTTTGAACTAAGGAAATCATTGGGTGAATTTACCTTACACGATCGCGACGGGTGGGACGTGATCGCAGAGCTTAATGACTCCCATGCTACGCGATCGTGAAGAAAGGAGTGCGATCGCAGAGTGAACTGGACGCTGACCTACACGATCGCGACCTATGAACCGCGTTCGCATTGAACATTTGCTACCCAGCCCCAACCCCTCATTAAACCTACGCGATCGCGACTGTAGGGGTGTGTTCGCTAGAGCAAAGACCCTAAGGCTCCCCGTTCGCACCCAGCTCTTTGTGACCGCGTAGATCAAAACAGCCCCCAGCCCAAATTGAACATCGTGATCGCAAGACTTACACCGCGATCGCGAAGAGCAAATAACTGGATACCAGATACAACAGCAAAAACCAGATTTTTACTAAGTTTCAACACCCCGACGCCTATCCGAAACACACCTGAGCCCTCGGGGCTCAAAACCAAATACGCACACAACCTCTACGACATCCTACAGACTTATTCGTGTAATCAAATCACAAAAATAACATCATAAACATCGAATTAAACCTCAAAATCAATGAAATTTCTCAAAACTTCTTTAAACATCCAATTTTGCATTTAAGGTCCGAATCACGTCAAACTAAGTCTGTTTCTTACCAAATTTTACAGATAACACATATAAGTCATATCGAACCTGTACCGGGCTCCGAAACTATGATACGGGCCTGATATTACAGGTTTCACCTCAAATTTTATTTTCAAAAACCTTTATATTTTTCAGAAAACAATTTCTTTTAAAAATTCATTTCTTGGACTTGGGACCTCGGAATTCGATTTCGGGCATACGCCCAAGTCCTATATTTTCCTACGGACCCTCCGGGACCGTCAAATTACGAGTCCGAGTCCGTTTACCAAAAACATTGACCGAAGTCAACTTTATTCAAATTTCTAATACAAAATTATCATTTTTATTAGTTTTTCACATAAAGGCTTCCCGGCTACACGCCCGGGCTGCGCATGCAAATCGAGGTGAGATAGAAGGAGGTTTTCATGACCTCGGAACACAGAATTAACTAGAAATATACGGGATGACCTTTTGGGTCATCACATTTACTCGCCTGACCCCCACTCCTAGCTGGCTGTGCGGGTGTAGCGGCAACTGGAGCAACAACCATGGACTATAAAGTCTGTGGACCTGGTGGGATTCGTGGAGCCTGAGTAGTCCCTCACCATATGTCGGGTATCACCACACTCAAAGCAAGCTCTCGGTGGGTGTGGCTACTGAAACTAGCTCTGGCTTGGTCGGCTAAACTAACTGCTGAAGGCACACTGTGTAGGATGTGCACTAGATAGAGACTAAGCAAAATGTGCAACCTAAAACCTCATAATAGCCAAAGTACCACTAGAAGTTGGAAGTGCTGAATGAACTAGATGGATCACATAGCCTCTACCATGATGGGCTACATCTGGGGTGCGGGCACCACTATATCCTCCAGAATCTCAAACCATCTTGGCCTCCATGTCCTCTCTCTCACGGTCCCGCATACCCATCAACCGTTGTGCAATCTCCACCACCTTCTAATACGGGGTATCTGTCTCCAGCTCTTGAGCCATGCTGAATATAATACCATATTTTATCCCCTTGATGAATCGATGGACTCACTCGCTGAATGTGAGAACCAAGGTAGGTGCATGTCTGGACAACTCACCGAATTTAATGACACTCTGACACTGTCATAGTACCATGGCGCAATTACTATACTCCATGTGTCATGCATCCCGAAGGGTCTGAGGAACAAATTCTCTCAAGAACATCTCTAAAAACTTAGTCCATGCGAGTGAGGCTGCATTGGCTGGGCTACCTTCCTCGTAAGTCTGCCACTACTGACACGCTACTCTTGAGAGCTGGAATCTAGTAAAAGCAACTTCGCTCGTCTCCACAATACCCATGATGTAGAGAATACGATTGCACTTCTCTAGAAAACCCTACGCATCCTCTGTAGCTAGTCCGCTATAAGTAGGAGGATGATACTTATTGAACCTCTCAAGTCTACGCTGCTCCTCCTCAGATGCCACTGCCCTAACCTCAGACTGAACTGAAATAACAGGTTGTGCTAACATAACCTCCAGGACTTGATCAACATGGACCCACTGCTTTAGAGTACGGGCCGCGGGAGTCTCAGCTCCTCCTCCAGTCTGAAATGTGACTGGTGCAAGTGGAATCAACTCGCATGTTCTAGAGTACCGAACATGCTCAAAAACTGTGCTAGGGACTCCTGAAGTTTAGGGGTGACAACATGCGCCTCGAGTGCCTGTCCTCCAACAAGAGCTACTAGTGGCTCCTCGGTCGCTTCTCAAGAAGGTGCTCTAGCTGCACTATGTGCCCCTCCTCGGCCTCTTCCCTGGCCCCGGACTCTCGCGGCTCTGATCATTTGATCCATCAGTGCATGTCCTCAGCATCCGTGAGAGAATAAAAAGTCAAAGATTCAGATTTTGAAGTTAACCAATTTGCACGATAAGGAATCAAAGAAGTTGAATTATCCTAACAGTCTTGTAGCCTCTGGAAGATAAGTACAAACGTCTTTGTACCGGTCCACAAGACTCTACTAAACCTGCTTATGACTCGTAACACCTATGAACCTAGAGCTCTGATAGCAACTTATCACGACCCCAATTTCCCACTTTAGGATGTCATGATGGAACCTAGTCTCTAAGACTAGGTAAGCCTAGCATGCGTAGAGAAATAGAGGAAGTAATAATGATACTAAATTAAACCATTACACTATTATAATAAGACTCAACGGTACGATAGTCAACATTTCCCTAAACCTTGGTAGACCAGAGTCACAAGCTCTACAGGAATGTACTAATAGTCCTGTAATGCAGTACTGTTTTGAAACAAGAAATAAACAGTTGAATGTCTAAAAATAGAAAGTGACTTCGAGGCTTGTGGACGTCGAGCAGGTATACCTTGAAGTCTCCAAAAGTAGCTAGTTAATAAATCTCTTGCGTCTAGCATGGGAAGACGTACCTGGATCTGCATATTTTTGTGCAGAAGCATAGTATGAGTACACCAAAACGGCACCCAATAAGTATCAAGCCTAACCTCGGTGTGACGAGGCCAGGTCAAGACACCTACTAGGACACGATAAACAGAACAAAAATATAACATCGAGGAGTAATAGAGATTAGAGAGCATAGAAATTTAATGATAACAAAGCAGTTTAATAACATAAACTAATGATAGAATTGTAAGCATAAAGACAACAAGAAGGAAAAAATAATGAGAACCACAAATAATCAAAAACAGACGAAACTGGTAAGACAAGGAAGAATAAAACCAACAAGGACTATTAAACCAATAACTCTTTTCAATATGAAAGGTACAACAAGAATCACAATCGAGTTACCGCCTCGTATTCACATTTCTCAATTTCAATCACAATCTTTCCTTATATCACCGCGGGAGTCTTGCATTTAGTTTTAAAAATCATTTTCCCCATATAGTTACCCGCGTTTGAGCCCCTTACCTCACCGCGTAGCTTCAAGTAGTTCCCCTACTAGCAACACGCGTATCAAGCCCATCTTATCTCACCGCATGTGTATAAAACCCTAGACTTATACTACTGCATGTGTATCTGTATCACAATATAATTACAACTCGCACCACAGGTTTCGATATTCCACAACTTTCCAAAAGAATCAACAATATCATTATTTCCACAACAAATATCCCACGGCTGTATGATAATAGGCTGAATTCACATAGTTTAGCATATATTTATACTCTAACTTAATGAGGTTTCACGGTCTTAAGTGAGTTAAATGATGATAAATTGTCTCTAATGGTGATTTTTGTGTTTCACAGGAGTACAATAAGCTATTGAGGACTTATGACGGTGATCCAGGCAAATTTGAAGAATAACAGACCATGGGGTAACTCTGAAGTGATTTGAAGGCTAGAGATTTGTCAAGACAGTAGGAAACCTCACTAGCGCGCCCGCGCTAGTCCAGTGATCTGCCGGGCAGTGTTAAACCCCATTAGCGCGGGCTGTAGCGCGAGACTAGAGCGCCCGCGCTAGTCCTGACAAAAAAAATACGCTGAGAAGGGTAATTTTGGGAGTTTGGGGCCAATCCACTTGACCTATAAAAGTTTCAAGTCGTCCAAAGGAGCAGATTATCTAGGTTTTAAGTTTAGAATAAGAAAAAGCAAGGGCAAGAAGCAAGGAGGGAAACTGGGCATCAATCCATATCTTCCTCTCTTGCAATTTTTATCATAGTCATGAATTCTTTTGTAGTTTTCATTATTTTTATGAGTAGCTAATTGTTTTAATCTAAGGTTTTGGTGGAACCCGTTGGGGAATGACATTATTGTGATACTAATATAGTTTTTATTGATTATTAATCTCTATTTGTTCAACTACGTTCTTGTTGTAGTTAATTAAATGGCCATCAATTAGCTGTGCCTATTTATTATGTATCTACTTGAGAGAGTGCACATATTTAGGTAGTTGTTTGAACAACATCACTCCCGGAGTATAGACGAAAGTCATAGCCGAGGGTTTAGAGGTTGGATTAGAGATAACGATACCTCGGGTGCAATCTAAAGTGAGCTGTAATGCAATCTAGCTAGCGTAACTTGAGAGAGTGCGTCTAGTAAATTATCATAATTACTTGAGAGAGATTTATGGTAGCTGGAGTGTTCATGATTGATAGAGACAACTAAATCAAACTATAGGAAGTATCCAAGAAAGAAGTTCACCAACGGGGGAAACCATAACCTTAGACCTTTATCGCATCTGTTTACATATCAATATTAGCTATCTTTTAGTTAATTTAATTTCATTCAGTCGTAGTAGTAAAAATACTGAAAAGTGATATTCATAATCTTTGGGAACTTGATTATTGAGAATTGAGTGGTCTAACATTAATAATTGATAGGTAATTTCCCTGTGGGATTCGACTCTGGGCTAAATACTCAGATATATTTGCAACGCCTGTTTAGTCTTTTTATAAGACACAATTGAGCGTGATCAAATTTTGGCGCCGTTGTCGGGGACTTAACGGTGTTATCAATTAGAGTTGGAAGAAATACAAAATTCTTAAGTATAGTCACTTTTCTTCAATATTTCATCTATACATTGAAATTTTAACGTTTGCTAACTTGGTTGTACAGGTGCATGCCTAGAAACTACTCGAGAACTGGTGAAGTACTAGAAGACTTATATAACCCCGAGAAAGTTTTCAAGGCCTTAAACCGGGCCAACCGGAAAAGAAAACAACAACCATCAATTGAACAACTTGAACCCGACATGGAAGATCCGAACAACAGGAATAACAATGGGGAAGATGTGGTAGACCCAGTTGCACAGATCGGGGTAGAGGCGCCTTTATATGACTAGGTACAACCCACGACAGAGAATTTGACAACTGCGATACTAGTCCCTCAAATACAGGTTGAGTCCTTCCAGATTACAAATAATATGCTGCACTTGTTGCAGAACAAGGGACTATTCTCAGGGTCATACATCGAGGACCCACAACAACATTTGAAGAATTTCCTGTCGATTTTCAAAAGGATGAGGCAGCCAAACGTCAGTCAGGAAGCGATAAAACTGTTGTTGTTTCCATTCTTAGTGACAGGAGCAGCCCAGACTTGGTTAAACTCGCTCCCCATCAATTCCATTACCACATGGGAGGAGTTAATTAAGCAGTTCATGAACAAATTCCATCCACTTAACAAGACAACTCAACAAATTGATGAAATCTTGAGCTTCAGACAGAAGCCAGTTGAAACATTGCAGAAAACATGGGAACGATTTAAGGGAATGTTGGTTATCTGTCCACACCATGGTATTACTGAGCAGATGTTGGGGCAGCATTTTTATATGGTTCTGGCGGATACTGTAAAGGCAAATGTAGATGCTTCAGCTGGTGGAGCATTCTTGAGCAAAACATGGAGAGAAAGTTATATCCTGCTTGATAAAATGACGCAGAATTCAGGGGGACAATCAGAAATGTACCCATTACTCATGTATTTCACTCAGTGCCCTTCGATCCATCCAATACTATTTCTGAGAACGTGGCCACCTTGATAACACAGATGAGCATACTAACTAAGAAGGTGGAGGAATCAGGGCAAAAGCAGCAGGTACATATCGTGGATACAACCAATTGGGGCTATGCACATCTTGCATTACTCAACCATTTGGTAATCAGTGGAATGCAGAGTGTGATCACCTTCCTTATCCAGAAAACATGAATTATGTGTCAAATTATGGAGGCCAGAGACAAGGGGGCAGACCTGGGGTCAGCAAGTTCAACCGTATAGACCACCTCACCAGCAACAGAATAATGGAAACATTGGTGCCATGAGACCGCAAGGTAATGTAGCACCTTACCAAAGGCCACAAGGTTATAACAATCAGAATCAGCATCAAGCATACCACCCTCCACAGCAACAACATGGGGGAAGGCAAGAAGATGGATTTTCCAGGCTTGAAGTGATGATGCAACAAGTGATTGGGTCAACGGCCAAAATGAGTGAGAGAGTAGATGTACATGATGCAACTATTAAAAATATTGAAGTGCAGTTGGGCCAGATATCTATGGCAGTGAGCAATCGTCCTCTTGGGACTTTACCTGCAGATACTTAGGTGAATCCTAAGGACCATGGCCCGAAACAGATGATGGCAGTGAGTCTCCGCAATGGCAGGGACTTAGAATTGGAACAGGAATTGTCTAGTGAAAGCAGGCAGGCAGAGACACTAGTACCAGTGCCAATCGAACTTGATGATTCCACAAACCTGACTAAGGTAACAGTACAAATTGCTGAAGGAGAACTTAGTGGGCAGAGTGAGGCTGAAAAGGAGGTGGAAAAATCCCCAGAGCCAGTAGTTGAAGTGGGAGTTGAGAAAGAAAAATCCCAAATAACTGGGAAGAAGAGACCGCCATCCCCTTTCCCTCAAAGGCTGGCCAAATACCAAAAGGATGAACAGTATAAAAAGTTCTTTGATATGCTGAAGCAGATACAGGTAAACATTCCTCTAATTGATGCTCTGGAAGAGATGCCTGGGTATGCGAAGATGATGAAGGATTTGATGTCCCGGAAGTTTGATTTCCAAGACTTAGCGACTGTGACTTTAACTCAGACTTGCAGTGTTGTGGTGACACGGCCAATAGCAGAGAAGTTGTCTGATCCAGGGAATTTTACAATTCCCTGCACCATTGGCAATTTAGCTTTTTCCAAAGCACTGTGTGATTTGGGGGCCAGCATTAATTTAATGCCCCTGGCTATTTATAAGAGACTAGGTATTGGTAGAGCCAGACCAACTTCCATGTTGCTGCAGCTAGCTGATAGGACGGTGAAGAGACCGTCGGGTATTCTGGATGATGTTTTGGTGCAAGTGGGGAAGTTTGTGTTCCCTGCTGACTTTTTGATACTAGACTGTATAGTGGATGAAGAAATTCCCATAATCTTGTGCAAGCCATTTTTGGCCACAGGCAGAGCTCTCATTGATTGTGAGACTGGGGAGCTCAAGATGAGGCTTAATGATGAAGAAATCACATTCAACGTGCAGAAATCCATGAGGCGACCGGGTGAGTTCGCCAACTGCTCTCTAATTGATGTTGTGGATGTGATAGTTGAGGAAGATGATGCGGCCTTAACTACTGAGGACCCCCTTGCTGCTTGCTTAATGAACTTAGATGCGGTAAATGGGGAGGAATTGGCAGAGTGGGTCTTAGCACTTGAAGGTAAAAGAGAGTGGCCGAGGGCTCTTGAGTATGAACCATTTCACTTAGAGAAGAGAGAGATCCCGCCGACCAAACCCTCTGTGGAAGAACCTCCCAAACTAGAGTTGAAACCATTTCCATCCTATCTCAGGTACGTATTTATAGGCCCCAATACTACGCTACCTGTTATTATCTCATCCAGTTTGTTAGATGTGCAGTAAAATCAGTTGTTATAGGTACTTTCATAGTGCAAGACTGCCATTGGATGGACCATGGCAGATATCAAAGGGATCAGCCTGGCATATTGCATGCACAAGATTCTCCTCGAAGAGGGACACAGACCTTCCAGGGAACATCAAAGGCGCTTGAACCCAAATATGAAGGAAGTGGTGAAGAAAGAAATCATCAAGTGGTTAGATGCGGGAATAATTTTCCCCATCTCTGACAGCAGCTGGGTTAGCCCAGTGCAATGTGTTCCAAAAAAGGGTGGCATGACGGTTGTTGAGAATGATAAAAATGAGTTGATATCTACAAGAACCGTCACGGGCTGGAAAATATGCATGGATTACATAAAGCTGAATCTCGCCACCAGAAAAGACCACTTCCCACTTCCCTTCATTGATCAGATGCTCGACAGGCTTGCAGGGAGGTCTGACTTTTGTTTCCTGGACGGGTAGTCGGGGTACAACCAGATTTCAATTGCCCCGGAAGACAGGGAAAAGACCTCATTCACATGCCCCTACGGGTTATTTGCCTTCAGGAGGATGGCATTTGGCCTCTGCAATGCACCTGCCACATTCCAACGGTGCATGATGGCCATATTCACAGACATGGTGGAAGATATCATGGAGGTATTCATGGATGATTTCTCAGTAGTGGGAAATTCATTCGATGAGTGCCTAGAAAATTTAACCCGTGTCCTAAAGGGGTGCATCGAGACGAATCTTGTACTTAATTGGGAGAAGTGCCATATTATGGTACAAGAAGGGATCGTCTTGGGGAACTTGGTGTCAAGTAAAGGAATTGAGGTGGACAAAGCTAAAGTAGATGTGATTGAAAAGCTTCCACCTCCCACATCAGTCAGAGCTATACGTAGCTTCCTTGGGCATGCCGGGTTCTACTGGCGATTCATCAAAGACTTCTCCAAGATCGCCAACCCCCTCTGTAAGTTGCTTGAAAAAGATAACCCCTTTGTGTTTTCTAATGGTTGCAGGGTAGCATCTGAGGAGCTTAAAAAGCGGTTAGTCACGACACCAATCATCGTTGCACCTGAATGGGCGCAACTGTTTGAACTTATGTGCGATGCAAGTGACTACGCAGTGGGAGCCGTGTTGGGTCAGCGCAAGATAGAATAATGCACCCAATTTACTACGCAAGTAGGACTTTGAGTGGAGCTTAGCTGAACTACACGATGACAGAAAAGGAATTGCTGGTAGTAGTGTTCGCTTTTGACAAGTTCAGGTCCTACCTGATCGGGTCGAAGGTGGTGGTGTACACTGATCATGCAGCCATCAAATACTTGGTTGAGAAAAAGGAGTCTAAGCTGCGCCTAATTCGTTGGGTGTTGCTTCTTCAGGAGTTTGACTTGGAGATTCGTGACTGCAAGGGCACGGAGAACCAAGTCGCTGACCACTTGTCGCATCTTGAAGGTGCTGAGAATGCAATTGAATCAGAGGATATTCTGGAAACCTTTCCAGACGAGCAGCTACTTGCCATGAACGTAGAAGATGTGCCATGGTATGCAGATATTGCAAACTACCTGGCCAATGGTATTGAACCTTATAAACTCTTTTTTGTTCAAAAGAAAAGATTTTATCGTGATTGCCGAAATTACTATTGGGATGTACCTCATTTGTTTAAAATTTGCATTGATAACATGATCTGGAGGTGTGTCCCCGATATAGAACAATTTGCTATTTTGCAGGCTTGTCACGCAGCTCCATATGGAGGACATTGCGGAGGAGTTCGGACAGCAGCTAAGGTGTTAGAGGCCGGGTTTTACTGGCCTACTGTGTTCAAAGATGCTCATCAAAGGGTGAAGGTCTATAATGAATGTCAAAGGACGGGGAACATATCACGTCGTCATGAGATGCCCATGAATCTAATACAAGAAGTTGAAGTGTTTGATGTATGGGGGATAGATTTCATGGGTCCCTTTGTCAGCTCCCACGGCAATAAGTACGTACTTGTTGTTGTAGACTACATGTCCAAATGGGTAGAAGCTGCAGCATTCCCCACCAATGATGCACGAGTGGTGGTGGGGTTCTTAAAGAAAAATATATTCACCCGTTTTGGAGCCCCAAGGGCTATTATTAGTGATGGAGGCACTCACTTATGCAATCGTCTCTTCGAGAAGCTGCTGGCCAAATATGATGTGCGCCACAAGGTGGCAACCCCCTATCACCCTCAAACGAGCGGGCATGTTGAGGTATCAAACCGTGAAATAAAGAGTGTACTGACCAAAATAGTAAACGCCACAAGAACTGATTGGGAGAAGAAGCTTGATGACGCACTCTGGTCCTATAGGACTGCAGTTAAAACACCAATTGGTATGTCTCCATACAAGTTGGTATTTGGTAAAGCCTGTCACCTGCCTGTGGAGCTAGAACATCGAGCGTGGTGGGCATTGAAGCAGTTGAACATTGATCTCGATACTATGGGAGAAAATCGAGTCACAGAGCTGCATGAGTTGGAAGAGTTCAGATGTCAAGCATTTGAAAGCACAAGGCTATATAAGGAAAGAATGCATAGATTACACGACAAAAACATTGTGGACCGAAATTTCAAACCCGGAGACAAAGTATTGCTTTACAATTCAAGATTAAGATTGTTTCCGGGTAAGCTCAAGTCCCGATGGTCTGGACCATTCAAGGTCGTCGAAGTGTTTCCTTCTGGTGCTGTGGAAATTGCTGCGGAAGATGGGTCTAACGCCTTCAAGGTCAATGGACAAAGATTGAAAATGTATGTGGGGATGAATGAAACCAGTGAGCTGGCTGTGGTGCATCTTCTTGAACCTCAGAGGCTGAGCGAACCTTAATTGCGCTCATTCTGCGTCGTGCTGCGATGGTAAATCAGGCGCTTCATGGGAGGAAATCCATTGATTGTTGTACTCGTCGTGCCGTGACATTAAATCAAGCGCTGATTGAGAGGAAACTCAATACATATAGTATTATTGTATAAATTACTAACATATGCAGGTGTGCGACAAAAGGGGTGAACACAGAACCACAAGAAATAGGAAAACAAAAGAAAAGTTCTGCTGACGCCTGGACTAGCACGCCCGCGCTAAGCTAGCGCTAAGGTCGTGCTAGTCAGGTTTCACACTGCCTTACGAAAATAGCCACTAGCACGGCCGCGCTAATCGCACGCTAGAGGTCGCGCTTGTGGGGTTTCTCACTGCCCCTCAACCCATGGACTAGCGCGCCCGCGCTAAGCTAGCGCTAAGGTCGCGCTAGACCGTCTCGACACAAGTAAGTTTCGGGTAAAAAAAGTTTTATAGTTATTTTCTTATACTAATTTTCCCAACCACCCAATTAATTCCCCCCTCCCCTCAACCGACACAACCCTATCCTTCCTTCTCCCATTAAAACTCCACCC